>CAXHUL010000468.1:122365-190568 GCA_964019695.1 Loripinus fragilis | reverse complement strand
ATTTGGCTAAAGAACAAAATTAGGCAGGAAAAAAGCAATTATAAAAGATTACGAGGGTCATATGGAAAGCATTATATAACTCTGCAATGCATTGATAAAATGCTATCAAATAATATGTTTTGGAAACTAAAATTCAATGGCACCTTGATGGTTTGATCTTTGTCGAAAAAGTACTTGGCACGCATGTACAGCGCATGCTCGAAATGAGTAGGTGTTTATACACTGGCCGAAATTTTAAGCAAAATCTTTGGGAAAAAATCGAAAGAAAAATATGGACCTTTATATTTACGATCATGATGACAAATTAACAATTTGGTGACAGTTTATTTTTATTAAAATATATTCTGCAATCACTGCTCGCACGACTTACGTCTGTACTGTACATCAAGAAAATGTTGAAATTTATGGTAAACTTTAAACAAGAGGGCCAAGAGGCCCTAAATCACTCACCTGAGTTTTGTTAAAAGCTTAATTATAGGTATCTGTTGAGAGCTCACCATGTCCCTGGTGACACCTGGGGCAGGGCCATTTTTGGGCATGATTTGAAAAAACTTGGTAGAGGTCCATTAGGTGATGATACATACCAAATATCAAGGCTCTAAGCCTTATGGTTTCAGACAAGAAGATTTTTTCATGTTTCCCTGTATAGGCCTATGTAAAACATGTGACCTCTGGGGCAGGTCATTTTTGGCCCCAGGGATATAATTTGAACAAACTTTGTAGAAGTTCACTTGGTAATGCTTCATACTAAATATCAAGGCTCTAGGACTTGTGGTTTCAGAAAAGAAGATTTTTTTTATGTTTCCCCAATATAAGACTATGTAAAACATGTGACCCCAAGTGCATTCTTTTTCAAAAGGAAGTGGAATATTTGGGCAGAAATGTGGGTAGTAATCAGTTAAAAATGACCTCTAAAGACACAAAAACTGCAGAAGAATGGCCAGTTCCCACGTCATCAAAAGAAGTGGAGAGATTTCTTGGTTTGGCCAATTATCATCGTGTATTTGTAAAAAACTTTGCAGAGATCGCACAAGTGCTCTACAGTTTAACTGGAAAGAATAAATTCAGGTGGGGCCAAGAAGAGCAAGAAGCTTTTGAATCACTTAAAGTTGCATTAGTGAATCCACCAGTGTTAGAACTACCCAATACAGAAAATCTGTTTATACTAGATACTGATGCATCGGATACAGCTATTGGAGCAGAACTTCTTCAGATACAGAATGGAGAGGAGAAAGTAGTGGCTTACAGCAGCTATACATTACCTCCAGAGCAGAAGAAGTATTGTACAACTAGAAAAGAGCTGTAAAGTATTGTGCGGTTTACAAGGCAGTTTCGGCACTATCTTTTAGGTAGAGTTTTTACCGCCAGAACAGACCATTCTAGTTTGACTTGGCTGTTAAAGTTCAAGGATCCACAAGGCCAATTAGTCCGTTGGATCGAAGAGTTGTCCCAGTACCATATGGTTGTACAGTTTAGATCCGCATCAAAGCATGCAAATGCTGATGCCCTTTCTAGAAGACCAGACGCTCTTTACCCTTGTTTGTCATATGTGGCCGGTATTAAGCCAACATATCTGCCATGTGGAGGATGCCACTATCGTACCAGAGTATATAAACAGTGGGGTAGTTTCCTAAGAGATGTGGATGAAGCAGTAGGCTTAAGTAAATGGCAACAGAGGGAAGACCAAGTGAATATAGGGACCATAGGTGAAATAAAGTTAGGGGAGTGCACTAAAGTTGGTTTAAGTGATGTATCCTTTGATATCGTCAGGGACAAAGGTCATAGTAAAATTTCAGCATGTTTAGTCACAGTGGCTAATGAGAACCGGCAGCAGCCATCGTGTTGGGGCTTCACGTTCAAAGAACTGAAGGAAGAACAAGCTTAAGATGAGGACCTTTGTATAATCCTGGAATAGCTGTTAACAGAGAAGGTACCAGAACAAGGAACTTTGTTCCTTTCAAGTCCTGAATCCAAGTATTATTGGTTGAATAAAAAACTATTCACGTTAATAGATGGAGTTTTATTCAGGAAAAGGCTTGACAGCAAAGATATAGGTTCAGTGGTACCAGCTAGTCTTAAAGAACAGGCCATGTTGTGGCATCATGATATACCCTCAGCAGGTCATCAAGGTGTGGACAGAACCAAAGCAAAACTGAAGGAAAAGTTCTTTTGGGCGAGATTGTCCAGAGATGTCACGTCATATGTGTTGACTTGTTCCGTATGCAGTCTTAATAAGAAAAACAAACGATGCGGGAAATTACCTATGACAGAGTACCAGGCAGGTGCGCCAATGGTAAGAGTGCATATAGATTTCATAGGACCTCTGCCGAAGACAGAGTGTGATAACGAGCATTGTTTAATGATGGTAGATCAATTCACTAAATGGGTTGAATGTGTGCCACTACCATCTCAGAAAGCAGAAGTAACGGCAAGAGCTGCAATTGATGAGTTCTTCTCAAGATTTGGTTGTCCTCTGCAGTTATTCTCAGATCAAAGACGGAACTTTGAGAGCAAGTTATTTGAAGCACTATGTGATGTGCTCCAGATACACAAGGCAAGAACGACTCCATATAGGCCTTCTGTTAATGGCCAAAGTGAGTGATTTAACAGAACGCTTATGGACGCTGTCCAGTGTTTTCTAGGAAAGTCACAAAATGAATGGGACCAATATGTTCAACAAATTGCGGGAGCTATCAGAGCGTCAGTGAACAGAAGTATGGGTTATATCCCGAATCAGCTAATGCTGGGATGTGAAGGAAACACCCCCTGCTCAGCTCATGTTTCCAAGTGTTCAAGAGAGAAACAGGGATCCCGATACGTATGTGACAGAATTAATGGAAACTATGAAAAGGGCTCATGAAATGGCTAGAAAGAACCTGAAAAACTCTTCAAAATGGATGAAACGTGCATATGATTTACGGGTGCTCTTGGATCTGTACAAAGAAGGTGATATTGTATATCTTTTAGATACGGCATCACATAAGGGAAAGTCTCGAAAATTAAGTTCACCATGGAAAGGCCCAGGTATTATTACGAAGAAATTATCAGTGTATTTATATAGGATTATGCTTCATAATGCTGTATTGGTCACTTATCATGACAGAATGGTGCCCTGTAAAGATAGAAAATTGCCAGGGTGGATAGTTAAGTTTCAAACATCATCAGGAATGGATGATGATATTGATCAGGAGAAAGAGAATAGTGATAAGGCGTACTGCAGTTGTAGAAAGCCGTACTGCAGTTGTAGAAAGTCGTACGGAGGCAGATTCATGATTCAATGTGATTTCTGTGAGGAATCTTGGAATGGTATCATGGATCATGTGTTAACCTTACCACGACCGATGCGCTTGCGATAGACAGGTACAAGTGCAGTGGGTGTAAGGTTAGGAACTAATCATTTTCTTCTTGATAGATTTCAGAAAAGAAGAAAATGGCAACCTCATAGGATTGTTTGGATATTGTGGAAGAGCATCTGAGCTGGGAACCAGCATGTCCTAGACAGATGGTTAGAGGTGTGGTGCAGTGATTGAACTGTTTCCCGATTGTGATTTCTACGCGGACTACCTCTTCAAGATATATCTTCAAGATGTAACTTCAAAGATCATCGCAGTGGTTGAACTGTGCTTCCCCATTGTGATTTCTATGCAGATTTTTTGTTTGTTTGTTTTTGTTGCTTTACGTCCCATGTCAACAGCTATGGTCATTGCGGGACGGTCAGTTCACTTAACCACACTTTTTCCTGGGCAGGCTTGAGCAAGCGGTTAACCAGTAATTTGTGCACATACTTTCGCTTGTAACTGACAACAACCCTTCTTGAATAAATCAGCGGAAGGGAGGAGAATGACCGTAGAAATTATTTCTTGATCAATCTCCACGAAAGTATGGTATCGGGCCGGGATCAAACTCGCGACCCCTGGATCTGCAGTCAGCCATGCATCTGTAGCCAGACACGTTACCGACTGCGCTACGTGGCCCGGTCTTTCTTTGCAGATGACAGCTTCAAGATGTATCTTTAAGATGTAACTTCCAGATCGTTGGAGTGGTTGAACTGTTTTGCCATTGTGATTTCTATGTAAAAGGATAACTTCTATAGTAGAATGTGCAGTTGAAAGTGTGTTTCGCTGACATTCATGTTGTACAAACCACATCACGATTCAGCTGATTGCAAGTTCCATAGGATGAATTAATTATATTTACTGTATTTTCGACATCCTTTCCCTTTAGTATAGTCTGTGGCTTGCTAAAGACGTAATTTGGATGTTTATTCGTGTAGAATGTATACAGTTAGGAGTTTCTCTTGGCGTAGTCTGTGACTCGTCAAAAGGATGTTTAATTCAAAGTAGTCCAGGAGGGCTGCTAGGAGACGGTATCTTCCACACTAGTGATTAGCCAAAAGAAATTTATTATGATGCAGTGAGTCTGTGTCTCACCGACAGTGTATCAAGGATATGTATGCATTGAGGGACACATGAGATATTTCCGTCGTGGTTAGACTCGGTGAATGATATTCTTGGATACAGCTTGTTCATGGATCAGTTGGAATGATTCTCCGGTTACTGTGAGAGCCATGATGATGACTTTGAAGAATTTGTGAACCAAAAAGCCATTCTCTTCAAATCCCGCCTTATGAGTGAAATCGGCAGGTCGTGACGTCACGACCCACACCAGGTTAAGAGCTAATGTTCCGCGATGTCCCAAGACCCCTTGCCCTGGTAAGATTAACTGTACTGTATCACTTGTTGTTATATAATCAGATATCTTTTCAGAGAATCCACCCACAACGACCTTCTCTAAGTGGGGAGGAGTGTAGTAATTTGTGGATTGCGGTCATTGCGGTATTTAAAGGAACCTGATTTCTTCATCAGTCTGCGCTTATTTCAAAGGAAAATCATTGTATTCCCCAGCGCTGGATTAGAAGGTATTCTCGTGACCGCGGTGACATCACAGCCTTAGCCACACAGGTAAACAAATGTACTGCGGTGAGTTGGGCGGTGAATTTTTATATTACAGGTAACGGGAAAATGATGAAAAACGAGCCGTATTTATTCAAATTCTCTGATTTCTTCATCAGTCTGAGCGTATTTTGAAGGAAAATCATTGTCTTTTGTCCCTCCGTGATGATTTTGATAATAATAGCAGCGATTTTTCACAAATTATTGAAAAAAACTTGGGTGTGGGTGGGGTGAACAGCCATCGTTTTACTATCATTTAGACATGTTAGACGTGATCTCAAATGTCTTAGGAGCTTTAAGAACATTACTGTACAACGGACTTTAAATTTCATATACACCGAGATATTATCAAGCTTTAGATAGATAAATAGCTATTTTGAATCTGAATTCTGACACAACACCTGTGGTAAAATATGCAGCCTGTCATAAAAAGCTATCATTTTCAAGAAAAGTTCCAAGCAATTATTTTAATGGAATTCCAGCATAGGTGATTCCCCCGTGAAGCAACATCTCATCAAGATTTGTATCAATACATGCGCGGATCCAGGAATTTTCGTCAGGGGGTGGGGGATGGGGGGTCCAGGTCCATCTGCCATAAAAGAATCTCTGATTTTTTTTTGTTTTTTGTTTGCTTATAAGTCCTCAACTTATTTTACAGAAGTCCAATTATTTATTTCAAAGAAAATTAATAATTTTCCAAGGTTTCAGAGGGGATCCAACATTTTTTCAAGGGGTGGGGTGTCCAACTTTTTTTCCAGGGGAGGGGAGGGGGGGGGGGCTTCAATTGCTCATTCCATAAAGAAACCCCATATAACTTTTGTTTTTCCAGGGGTGTCTGGACCCCTTGTTCACCACCACCCCTCCCCCCCCCCCTCTGAATCCGGGCATGCAACATTTGGATCAACTGGATGCTGTGACAAAAGTTAGATATTAGAAGCAGTTTCAATTTTGAACCTCCCTGAGTGTCCCTATATGTATACATGATTTCTGGGAAAACAACCATAGAGGCCTGATCAGGATCCAAATTATTTGTCACTTCAGAACCCTTTGGGTTCTGCTAACTTTAGGTCAAACCATTGTATTTTACCTTTTGCATTAAAACTTTAAAACATGTCATCTGCTGATAACCTTTGTAAACAGTTTGGACCCAGATCAGGCCTGACATTCTGTCCGGGCCTTATCGGGGTCCAGACTATTTGTTACTTTAAAGGTTATGGCAAGCTGAAGTTGAACCGATATATTTTAACTTTGCGTTAAACATTTAAATGACATTGTCATCTGCTGATAACCCTTTGCAAACAGTTTGGACCCAGATCAGGCCTGACATTCTGTCCGGGCATCATCAGGGTCCAGACTGTTTGACACTTTCAAGGTTATGACAAGCTGAAGTTGAACCTATATATTTTAACTTTGCGTTAAACCTTTAAATGACATTGTTATCTGCCGATAACCCTTTCAGGTCATTTCAGTATCTATCTATCTATCTATCTATCTATCTATCTATCTATCTATCTATCTATCTATCTATCTATCTATCTATCTATCTATCTATCTATCCATGTGTATTGCGACACCCTAATATGACAAAGTGTTTTGATTTATTATTATTATTCAGATTAATTGTCCATGCTTTATTTTCTATGCGTGATTAACATATCAGTACTGAAATGTTCTTCTTAGTGCCAGCAGATTCCCAGAACGTGACTGCAAAGACGATATTTCTAAGTGTTTGTCATTGTTATTTGGGAAGCTTACACTCCGTATTTTCTTGTCTTTCATAATGTTATGATTGTTGCAACCTACTGCAAACTACGATTTTGCCATTCTTCTTCTTTGTTTCTTAGAGTTCGTCCGTTGATTTGTCGGACCACCCGGATAAACCGGTAAAAGGGGGACAATGGATAAAATGTTCTAAACACTAAATGTCACCAACACCAGTGTACAATATTACACAGTGAGTAATCAATTGAATAAGTGTTCCAACACCACAAAAAGGTTATAGAAGGTTATCTTGTGGGAAACACACAAAAAATCAAAATATCATTAAAATGTGTTTTTCATATCGGCGGCCCCTGACGCCTGTTGCTAACCGGAAGTGCGGTCCCGAGTATCATGGCGCCAAATCGAGTCACTTGAAACTCGGGTTTGTATGCAAGACACGTCACTTACGATCTGCCGGTTGAGCTGCACAGACATGTTTAAGGCGTAAGTCCTCTGCCCTTCATAGGAATTTGTGCATTTAATTAACTTAACCAGTAACCAACAGATTTCCTTTACAAAAAGCTAGTGCTTGTTTGTAAAAAATTCTGTCTGGATCTAGATTTCTAGAGCTTTAAACATAGGGAACACACCTTAGTTGGATATTTAGGGACATTTTATAACGCTTGCTAAGACTGATACACATTTCGGTGTCGTTAATTTACCTTAATACGCAACAAGCATGTTGTCAAACATAAGTTCACGATGCCAATGAATATGTCCGAAGCAATCCGCCTCTGTGCCGAAGCATATTGTAAAACGCAAAAGGGAGCGCGACCATGGTAATCGGCAAACCTCGGATGTTTCCGTCACGTCTATCTATCTAGCTTCATAGACTGACATACGCCCTCGCGGACATTTTAGGCAGTTGCGCGCTGTCGAGCAATGTTAGTAGAAAAGAAAAGAATAAAAGCATGATAGTTAAGGGGAATAAAAGATGATAGGTTAAAAACAGTGAAGATGAGATTAAAACCAGGTTAAAAACAACAGTGTCAGGATCTAGGGTTTTGAGTGTTGCAGTTTGCTCACAGCGACCTTGAAGGCTTCAAGGTCTTGCAAACTAGCAACAGACTCTGGCAGGGCATTCCACTGGACTATAGCCAGTGGAAAGAATGAGTACTTATAATAGTTCCTATTTGTATGGATCTGACGAAATGTCATTGAGTGACAGTAACGGGACACTCTGTGTGGGCTGGACGTAATCTTGGAGGGGTACTGCCACAATTCCATAGACCATCTTGTAGAAGAGGCAAAGGCGGCCATCCGCCCGTCTTTGCTCAAAGGTTCTCTAACTGAGTTGGTCAAGCATAGATGTAACACTTGACCTGTAATCGTAATTACTGGTGGTCCAGTGTGCGGCCCTTCTTTGACTTTTTTCAAGCTGGAGTATTTTTTCCTTAGTGTAAGGATCCCAAATGTGGGCCGCATAGTCCAGCTGAGGACGGACAAGGGTGTTATAGGCGATTTCTCTCACTTTTTGGTTTTTTGATTTAATATTTCTCCGAATGTATCCCAAAGTTCTATTTGCATTTGCAGTAATTCGGTCAATGTGGGAGTTTCAAGATAGGCCACTGGAGATGTCAACCCCCAAGTACTTAGCGCTTGTGACAACTTCCAGGATCTGACCATGTAAAGTATACACTGTGTTGATTGCTTTCCTGGCCGTTGTCACCCGCACCACCTGGCACTTAGAGGGGTTGAATTCCATGTCCCACTGGGACTCCCACAATGATAGTTTATCCAGGTCGTTTTGTAGCACTGTGCCATCATCCAAGCCTCCAATTGTTAGGTACACTGCCGTGTCATCGGCAAAGAGTCGTACTTGCGATGACAGCATTACGGATCCTGTCGCCTTTCATTGTCTGCACAGGCGCGATACTAAAGAATCAACCTGTCTGCTAAGGCACATCACGACTGAAAAGGCAGGTTTGTGTCAATATGCCATGTGCATTACCCGAAACACTACGTTAAAAAAGTAACAAGCACCGAATGGCTATAAATAATCCGTTTATGGAGACATCAAGTAACCTTTGGTAGCTAAACAATAACAATGATTGGTATTACAGTATTTAGCAGTCGGGTCTAAAAGCCCCTTCTCAGCCGATCTGCCGATCTGCATAATTCATTTTATCAATATCATCCTCTGTGGAGATTTTTCAAAAATAAATTTTATCTAAAATCATCACATAGACTAAAATCAATAAGTGGAACATTAAAGGCCAAGATGATGGCTCACCATGATAGCTTTTTAGCACCTATCAGTTATAATTATTACACCAGAACCCCATTGATACCACTTGATGATGATAAGATTAGACCAACATGTACACAAAGTTGCGTTGGAATGACCAAATAAATGGACTGATAAGCTACCCATAGAATTTCAATGAAGCATTTCGATGATGATTTTGTTTTGTTTTGATACCCAACAACTATGATCATTTGATGATGACCAGTCCAGTTATTAAAAGACATTGTTGTCAGAAAAACAAACTTAGAAACCTGGTATAGTTACGCAAAAATAGTAAGTGAGTATGATCAGGAAATACCACAATCACAAACCACAGACAACCCCATTGCACCACGAGGAAGAGCCGCTCAACCATCACGAGACACCAGGAAGACAAATTAAGCAAAGCAACCAGCTCTCTCTTCCCCATCAAGATGATCGCAATACTAGAATGGACATAAAGTAACATACAACAAAACATAGTACAATTACAGACTCCCACAATAGGAGTCTGTAAACAAAAAGTCAACAACAACAGAACCACCGCCTTAGAAAAAAGACTGGTCAGTTATCCTTGAAGTCCAGGATCCGATTGTATCAACACGTCATTAGCCTAACGACAAATTAGCGGCTAATACGTTATTAAAACGCTAACGACGTATTAGTTAATGACGGCATTAAAGTGGGTTGTACGAAAGGGTCATTAAGCCGACGTTAGTTAATAACGCGCTAATGACGAACCTCGTCATTAAAATTAACGTGAACCAGTCACCTAGTATTTCCGGTCGGTAAAAAAAAACCCAATTAGATCTAACAAACCTAAGTTCGTTTGAGCAAAAGAAAGAAAATTTAAACAAATGAATGTTGGTACGAAGTCAACTGTTACATCTTTTGTCAACAACTACGACAAAAATCCACGAAGAATCAGGAATTCGATCACTAAAACAGTCGATCAAGTAGAGAACTTATGGGAATCTACATGATTAACAGTGGAATTATCCCGTATTGCTTTTTTTAAGTTTTTATGATTTTATTCAAATTTATCCGGTTTCTGACAATAGAATCGCGCATACAAATTAATCACGACTACTTATCATCGCAATTCCAGCATCGTGGACGAATTTAAAACGCTGAAAGTTTTTGCTAAACCTGCATTTAGATTCGTCAGTGATCATAAAACAAAGAAAACAGCTTATTATGTAAGGTCGCCTACAAGTATATCCCAAAAAAGCATTTGAATTCTAATCTTCCAGCAGAAAAATGTTTGCCTTGTAATCGATGCGGGATTGCATGACGATGGCAAACTGACGCTCAGACAGAGCAAATCTTAAAGCCACATTCCCTAATTGGGTTTCTGCAGTCAGTTGAATTTGACATATGATTTAGAGTGGGGCATTTGACAAGTGCAGATTCAGACGAGCCTGTGCAGCCTCCTTTTAAGCTTAGAAACTCCAAATGATGTTTGGTCAGTAGCTTAACAGCTATAGAATATTCAAGCGACTAGCAAATGCTCTGAGTGAGTGTGAGGAGGGAGTGTGTGTGTGTGTGTGTGTGTGTGTGTGTGTGTGTGTGTGTGTGTGTGTGTGTGTGTGTGGTGATTGTAGTGGTGGTGTTTTGTGTGTGTGTGTGGAAGGGGGGGGGGGGGGTACCGTCAATATCATTTTTATAGACACCAGGAACTACTGTTTTCCCTTAAAATATGTCGGGTATACCCAGGTGCGTTACTGAGGCATTTTAAAGAGTACGCAGTCTTGAGGGGTCTGGTGGTAATCCACCTGTATGGGCCAGGGGTGAGGCCCTGTAGCAGAAAAAGGTTGTAGGGCATTCCAAAGGGCTGGAATGAGCCCTCAAGACACGCAACTAAACACTATTAGCTACATTTTTCTTCCAAACTCAAATTAAATACAGTAAAACCAGTCTTAAGCGGCCAATCAAGAAGAAAACCAAAACTTGGTTTTCAAAACCAAATATCGCTTAATGCAGGTGAAAAGTTATGCAGAATGCTCCAAAGGGATGCCATGAAGATACCATTTGTCATGAAGATCGTCTTTTTTTCCCTTTTTTATATTTTTTTTTTTACTTTTCTTATACTATTTTTGGGTTGCCGCTTAAGACAAGTTTTATTGTACCTAAAACCCTGTACTTGCTGCGTCAAGTTGTACGTACATACGCATGTTTGCGTACACGTAGACCTGTACACCCCTGATACCACATAAATATTCCCATCCTGTACCTTGAGCTTATAAAATGTGTAGTAATTAAAAGTTTGAGCTCAGAAAAAAATAATCAAGGCAACGTATGTCTATAAAAAATCAAGAGACCCCTACCCCCATCCCACTGGGATCATACCCCATAAATTATGTGTGCTGCGCTATTATAGATTTTCAAAAGGTGCTTATTATAGATTTTCAAAGGGTGCTATTATAGTCTATCATTGCCTTCCAGTGCCAATGGTAGAAAATAGACTGTGTCTGGCCAGACGCAACGTACTGTAAGGGCTTCGTCAGTAACATATGCATGTAGCTACAATAAGTAACAAAAAATAACCTGGCGATATAATCAGTAAATCGACATGCGTCTATATCCTGATAACATGTCGAAAATGTATGTAAAGCTTAAAAAATAATGTATACACCCAGTAGTACATAAATCAGATACGCTCTTATAAATATTACCCGAAGTGAATATTTGCAGACTAATATCCGTATTTGGAACTACTGGCTATTGAAAGTCGCTTTGGTTACGATTGCGAAGATAGATAGCCGTGTAAATATGAAACGTCACAAAAATCACCCGATGTTTTATTTGACAGCGTACTGATAATTCAGTTTGTTACACTAGAAATCAACAGAGGCCGGACTGAGACCACGATTGCGCTGAATTCGTCACCTATAGGCTGCTCCTGTTATCTGCCCTTCATGCGCGGATCCAGAAGGGGGCAGGGGGTCCGGACCCCCCCTCCCTCTGAAAAATCACAAAAGTATAGACGAGTCCAAACACTACGTCACAAATCAATATCATCCGGAACACTACGGTCTTTATCCGAAAGCTGGTAAATACTCTGGTTGGCAGTAAACTGTTGTTTACCTACAGTGGGGGTGACACTGTGCAGACGAAATTGTCACGTCGATCCCCACAAGATTTAAACCTGTTTTAAAACATTTCCAAAATTAAAACTAACTAATGCCCCACACTTTCACTTAATGCAAAATAGGCGTAGGATAAGGGCAAGATACAGCCCGAACTCCTTTTTTAAAGCCATGACAGTGGTGCATAAAACTGGGTGTGCCGTGTGTGCTATATATGCTTAGTGGGCAGGGACCGCGGCACACCGTCACAATAACTGAAAAATCATCATCTGTTGTTTACCTGTATTGGACACGGAAACAGCACATCTTATATAGCGATTTGAAACAAATTTATTTCATAAAAAACAATTTCAACGACGACTGTTTCCCATAGTTTGATCATTGACCTATCAAATTATGTGTTTTTTCACATATTTTATCGTCTATTAACTAATATATCGGAGATTGAAATGACCGTCATCGGACCAAAACACCGGAGCGGGGACCCGTCAAAAAACAAATAAAAACTAATAAAATTAATTATTTTTTCGCAAAAAAATATTGTAAATCATTGTCCGATACTTATTTTACATATTCTAACCAAACCTAAAGCTAAAATATCGTTTAAGATGCTTTTTTCTCACGAAAATGTTGGCTCAGCTCAATGGACATTGCATTGAGTGGAAGGTTTTTTTGCCCACCACAATAAGTCACGTGGTCAAAATTGTAGTCACGTGGTCAATACGTCGGGATGAAAACAATAACATTGGACTGGTCTAGAGGGTTTTCTAAGCACTCCTGGTTCAGATCCCCTGAAAAATCACAAAGCTTCCAAGCCAGCATCCATGTTGGGCCATCATCGGCACACCAGCGAAGCGCCATTTAAATGGCGTTTCGCTGACGGGCCGATGATGGCCCGCTAATAGTAGTATTTGGATCCTCTATCCCCTCATTGACAAAAAAAAACAACAGCAACCAAACAAAAGAAACGTTGTTAAAGTTGGACCCCCTATCACAAAACTTTCAGGATCCGCACATGTCCATGTACCCTCTCTCCAACTCACAAGAACCCAGTCATACCTGCAGTGCAGACCAGGGGTCATTAGAGACATATCTCCTTTCGACAGTAATGTCTTTCATTCGCAAAGCTGACAAGCCCCAGCCCCCATCAATAACAGACATCCCTACCGCGGAATTATAGTTTATACTTAACACCATATGCCCTGCAGAAAAAAAAGAAGAAAAAGAACGACGCCGAAAGCAGAATAGTCGTTCAAAGCATGAATTAACGCATTGTGCGATATTATCATTCTCTCATTTTTTAAACGCAGTTATTGTCAAGGGGATTTTACAGCCTGTATTATTGTGACACAATAAAGAGCAGTAAGCCTGCTGCGGTTGGAGGGACATAGTTTTTCTCTGAAAACACTGCTTTGATTAATAGTGACGCTGGTGAGGCTCGAACCCGCAACTCCTCGGTTTTGAGTCAAGCGCTCAACCACTTTGCATCAATATCTGAGCTGAAAATATAAATGTAGACTATTTCTTTTAACGAAATAGATGTTTAAAGAACGGGAAAACTAAATGAAGGTGTCCTCGACGTATGCAGAATGGGAATAACCATATTCATTTCGTGAGGTATATCGTCGAATACATTCGCAAAGCAAGTTTTCTGACTGTTTAGCCAATGATGTACCCCCCCCCCCCCGCCCCCTCAAATGAAAATTTTGAATACAGTTATCCCCTAAATCCAACTGTCGGCCTATATGTGCGGGTCCATATTTTTAGTTGATGATCCAAATACCACAAAAAGTGGGCCACCATCATAATTTAAATGGCGTTTCATCACTGGCGTGCCGATGATGGCCCAACATTGAATGTTGGCCTTCCTATTCTTTATGGTTTTTTCAGGGGATCAGGACCAGTATAACTAGGAAAACCTATTTCAGGGGGGTCCAGAGTCTCCTGACCCCCTGTCCCCCTCTGGATCAGCACATGCCACAATCACATATATATAGTAGACCAACTCATGGCACCATGAGAAAGATACACATAACACTGACAGCTATATAAATGCCATCTAGAAGGCATTTGAAAGTAAAGCAAGCAGCTCTCTCTTCCTCAGCGAAATGACTACAAACCTAGAAAGGGCACTAAATACTGCACAACAAAACAAGGACCAAACACCTCACCCACAAACAAATGATGCAATAATAAACAATGAATGAACAACAACAGAACCGCTGCATTATCTAAGGACAGCAACCAAAGCCATGGGTAGTGGGAGCTTCTGGTAAAAACTTTTTTTTCTTCATCCCTCTGTCTGTTGAAAGTAACTATTAATCTAGTGGTTTGACAGTTAGTTCAATGGATTTGTTCTCCTGGTTTCACAATCAAGTCAACTACCACTACGCCACAGGAACTAGTCAGAAACTTTTTTTAAGAAAAAAAAAGGTTGACGTGTAGGGCCTATCGTCTTTAGAAGTAAATATAGGTCTATTTTCATTTTTTCTCTCTATCTTTACTGGTTTCGCTCATACTTGAGCATTACACCAGGGAGTGCGAATTTGGAAATTTTGATAAAATATAAAAAAAAAAACCACACAAAAAAACAAAGCAACACAAAAAAAAACACAAAAACTTTTGGCTGAATTTTTGTTTAAATAAGGAGTGCCCTAAACTCCTTTGTGGACTGGGTATTTACCACAGAAGGAGACAGACTATTCCAATGTGGAATATTTTCAGGGCATCACTGTATGTCTGGTGTCTGCGGTATTGAGCACTAAGTGATGACCTGGTAGTTTTAAAACTGTGGGCAGGGGTCATATTCTTGTCTTTTTCAATAGACACTGCTCCACAATAAATCTTGTGAAAGAGAAGCAAGGAGGACTCAAGAGATGGCCATCCAAGCTCACCAAGCATTTTGCCAACACCACTCGCGCTTCGCCATCTCCCGCAGGTCCAGCTGGCTGATGTCCTCTGAACTTTCTCAATCTAATTAATCTGAAGTTTCGAGTGAGAACTCCAAATGGGTGCTGCATACTCTAGTTTAGGCCGAATGTTTGTGACTATTTCCTGTGCTCTACGCGGGTACAGAAAGTTTCGCCAGGGCATGATGGAGGTGGGGAGGAAAGGAAGGAATGGTGTCCAGGTTTAGAGTGTTGACATCGACTTACTAATATTTTACAGAGGAGAGAGGTCCGGCCATACCAATATGCCTAAAAAGGCTATATACAGTAAGCGAACCGGGCTATCATTGGCCTGCCTATCAGCGAAATGACTTTTTGCTGGGGGCGGGGGGGGGGGGGGTGCAATGATAGCCCAACACTGATTGCTGGCTGAGGAGCTTCGTATTTTCTAGAGGGTGACCTCCTACACCTTTATCATTTTCCGGGGGGGGGGGGGGGGGGGGGGGGGGGGGGGGGGGGGTCCGGTACGCCCAGTCCCTGTCTTCTCTGAATCCTTAGTTAATTAATCAAAGAATTAAAAAGTAATGAATGCGATTTATCATACAAATTACTAGTGTGCGGTCAGTTGTTTTATTTTATCACGTCATGTCAATTTCAATACGTCATCAGTCAAAACAACAGCTGTTCTTTCAGAGAAGGACGATGTTATACACAAATGGACACTGAACGTTTTGCCGATATTGTTTACTCGTTTTGATTTGGTTTCTGTTTCATGCAGACTTTTCTCCAGTATGTATCTATGTATTTGTATCTCATTGGACATTTTAACAAGTTCTAGATCTTCATTAGGCGTCTTTTTCGAGCATTTTTTTCGTTTCAACGGTCCGAGTCGATGAAACAACAACATTGGCGGCCATCTTTATTTCCGCTAATGACGGTTTAAAACTACCCCTGGACCATCGTTAACTTTAATGACAAACTCTCTGATTTAACGACAAACATTCATCGTTAAAAGTTTAGTACAACCGGGTTTAATGTCGACTTAATTAATGATGGTTTAATGATGGTTTAATTTGTTATTAAATATTGATACAATCGGATCCTGGTGTGTTCTGAAACAATGGTTAAGGCGTTGCCTGCTCCTCAAGGAACAGAAGATGAAATAGAATGATTATCAAGAAACTGTTTTCACAAAATTCACGTTAGAAAACTACAACTGGAAAATATAGGACGGCCTGTGAAAATGGCTGCCCACAAAGGCTAACCCAATGTACATAGACTTTTATCCAGTTTGAAGTTCAGTTTTAAAAGAAGTTTTTACAAGACTTTTATACATACCTATATTTTGAACTCCTGTTAACGCAAGAGGTGCTTCTGTACAGAAGGAAAATACATACGAAAGAAGAAGAAAGAAGTGTTGTGAAAAGTGGCCAGGGCTTGGGGTGAAATGCCACTATTACAGTTTACTCACTGGTTTATCTTCTATCTTTAAGGATAGCTCGCTGCAGGTCCGTAGTCCGCACAGGGAGTATAATACTGGGTCGTCAACCACTGTATATCTGACTATTCTCCAAGATAGGCTACACCACTGTGAGCTCTTCTCTGTATAATGTGACGTCTGTCCACTCCAATATCTGGTCGTCTTCTCCCTAGATTAGCGGTACATCCCGCACACTCCATATTCAGCCACGTGCTCCTCGTGATAATACATAAACCTGGCGAACAGGTTAGCACTCTAAAGGCTTATGCAATCATGCGGCTGTCCTCATTTGCATACCGTATTTCTACGCAAGACTGGGAAAACCTGTCGGCACTACAGAAGCATGATATTTTTTAGGTTTTTCTGAAGTAAGAAATGCATTTCTGTCATTACAAAAATCATAAAATGAAAGAAAAATCATGCTGCCAAAACACGTCGGTTCCCTGGCATAATGTTCCAATGGAGCGAGCCAGTAGATAAAGATAGATAGATAGATAGATAGGACATAGACATAGACATAGACATAGACATAGAAGATTTATTTAACGTCGAATGTGATAAACATCAAACATAAGCCCTGTAGGGCTTTTACTTCGACAAACATATGAAAAAGATATAACAAATATCACAGTGCATGCAACATAAAAACAAATTTAAAATCATTATTAACATTATATACACATTTTTTAGGTTAAAGATTTAAAAAATATATATATATATGGAAAAACATAAGTGTTTGATTAAGACTATAGATATGGAAAGGACTTATGTATACATAAAATTTAATAAAATATGTATTTTGACTAGGTTTGAAAAATAGAATTTAAATTTAGAAAAATAAAAATATTTTCAATAGATACTTAAAAACTCGGACCCAATAGATTACTGGGTCCGAGTTAAAAACTATCACATTTACTGCACTAAATGACATCAAGGATGTCATAGGATAGGATGGACTGTATGCGTTCCATTCCAATTTTACAATATAGTTTTCTGGACGGGTTTTCATTTCGACGACACAATGCAGTTTTTGATACAGTAAATACTTGAATACCAAACGCGGGAAAGTCAGTTCTACTTTCGTTTCACATGGCAGAAAATAAAAATGTGGTACTTGATATCGCTGGAAAATCTGGGTAAGAAATCACCAGGTCTAACGTTTTACAAACTAGATTGCAGAACGGTTTCGGCCGTGGGTCGTTTCGGACATGAGTCATTTCGGCCGTGGTTCGTTTCGGCCGGGTCATTTCCACAGACACTTGGGGTCAGATGTTATTTTGTAGCCTGGTCCACCATATTCTCACAAGATTGGGCGACAAAGAAGCTCTAGGGATAAGGCGTATATTTTCCCTAGTTGACATGATTTCAAAAACAAAATTTTCAAATCGCCCTAATGTTTCTAAAATCGGTCTATTTCGGCATAGTAAGCATAAAAATATATGTTTCAAAGCGATTCATCATTTACAAAGCCTTGAAAACTTATGCCTTCTACACCCACCCCTCATTTTACGTCTTTATACTGGGTGTCTTTTAGACGAGAAGCTTAGTAAATCCGTTGCAGGTTTCCCAAAAGTAAAAGTGCTAAAATATTATTGATATATCATATAAGTACCCTTCATTTTCTAAACTTTTCGGTATGCGTACAAAATATACTTAAAATGGTGACATTTGTCATTGAAAAGATGAAATTGGCGTCTTTCAGTTTGATTTTAGATGCTTTCCCCCCCTAGACCCAAGATGCCCTTTGGCCAATTAAATGTCACTATATAAATATACAACATATGTAAAGGGCGTCTTGGGTTTAGGGGGGGAAAGGGGTTGTATAAGCGAAAGAAGGCATCAAACATCTGACAAAAATAGACCACTTTGCAAGATGGTCGTTTTTATTGTACATCAACTGTATAAATATATTTGCTCTATAGTGATAGGGCGATTGTTTACCCTAGTTTAACGGTCTATTTCCCACATAAGTTACTGAATAACAAGCACAGTTGATGATCAAAATAAATTCTCATTCAAAACGAAGTAGAGTTATTACATGCATTAAGGAAACAACGTTTAAAATATACGTTCTATGGGGCGGGGGCGTTATCATTGACTTATTGTGTCTCCAGTCGTTATTTCAACAAGATAAAACGAACGTCTCTTTTAGGTAAATGGCCAGCCTTATGGCTAGAAATTCTTCCACCACTGTATTTACCGGTATTTCCCAGCATGGCAATTGTCAAAAGAAACAACCTTTACAGTGCTTGTGTGACCTACACTAGAGTATGCCTCTCCTGCATGGGACCCATCAACCAGTGAAGATGTCACCAAACTGGAGAAAGTCCAAAGACAAGCCCCTCGTTTTGTCCATAACAACTATTATGACACCTGGTTGCGTCTCCAAGATGGTCTCAGACATTGGATGGGAGTCATTGCAACACAGAAGAAGAGTGGACCGATTGACAACACTATACAAAATATAGCACAGATTGGTGGAGCTAGACACTGATGTAGTTCGCCCAGGTGACAAACGCACCAGAGGTCAGCACAGACTACCAGCCAGCTGCCAAGTTGTCCATCTACAAGAACTCCTTCTTCCCACGGACCATCCGGGAATGGAACCTCCTTCCAACATCAGTCACTGATGCCACCACCATAGAGGAGTTAAGAGTTGGTCTTGGACATGCCCTACCGGCCCTCCAGCAGTAACCCTGTCGCCATGCCTATTTTAACTGTACATACGGTGATTTTAACTTTTGAAAAGATGCGGCTGTCTCTTTCCCCTCTCACTGGTCAACAGTACATTCTTTTGAAGAATCCTGACCAATACTTGGAAGAAGAAGAAGAAAAAAATTGGTTCAAGTGGCAAATACTGGCAAATATAACTTTTTTGTTGCAAAATACTGGAAAATATGATTTTTAGTTGTATAATGCGCCAGTTAACTTTTAGTAATTAATTTGAATTAAAATAGTATAATTTAACTTAATGAGTAAAAATGTAAATGTTGAGTATGAGGTTACCTTTGAATACATATAAAATTTTGAAATAATTTTTAACAAAAAAAATAGTATCTTTAACCCTTGGGAGCCGGACAAAACATCCCGGGACAAAACATCCCATGCCATTTTTTGACACCCCTGACAAAACATCCCACAAAGATTTGCCACCCTGGACAAAACATCCCATGCTGTTTTTGTCACCCCGGACAAAACATCCCATGCTGTTTTTGTCGCCCCGGACAAAACATCCCATGTCACTTTTGCCACCCCGGACAAAACATCCCACACTCAGACTGCTTCTTCAGGGTAAGTCTCATTTTGAACCTTCATCTACTATTGCATGTACTAGCAGTGAATGCCCTAGTATAGACTGTCCAATTGATATAAACTAGATCTTAATGCACCAAGAAAAAAATGCATCTGAAAATGTCATCTGCTGAAGTCGTCTGCTACAAATAATTGCCTAGCATTACTGATAAATCAAGTATAGAAGCAAACAGTGTGGACCCAGAACAGACTATAGGAACACACTGTTTGCCATAAAGGCTTCTAAAACATTTCAGCAGAAGATAAAAGCAGATGACTTTTGTTGTGACTGGCGCATTAAGGGTTAAATTGATTGTAAGGCAGTTTCACAGTGTAAATAAAATTTAATAAAAGATAGTTATATCCTCTTGTGACAAACAACTAAATTTGAGTGTTAAGACGCCAATTACATCTTAAAAGAATCATTTTACAGTTTGTGACAAACAAACTATTATAATTGGGAAACATATGTCTAATTAGTCTAATTATCTATCTACCTTTGATCTCCAATCATTTCAGTATGTATGGTCAGCTGGGTATGGTACATTAAGAATATTAATAATAGTGACAATTAACTAATTGGGATGTTTTATTCACTTTCATAGGCTTTAAACAGAGTGTGGGATGTTTTGTCCGGGGTGGCAGAAATGGCATGGGATGTTTTGTCCGGGGCGGCAAAAATGGCATGGGATGTTTTGTCCGGGGTGACAAAAACTGCATGGGATGTTTTGTCCGGGGTGGCAAATCTTTGTGGGATGTTTTGTCCGGGGTGGCAAAAAATGGCATGGGATGTTTTGTCCCGGGATGTTTTGTCCTACATTCTTAACCCTTATCATGCTGAATATTTAATGTACTACACTTCTCCCAAATTTTAACCTGCTCAGCTGAAACCTGTATTTTCAATTAGTGTGGATAACTGTGTTGATCCTGATAAGATGGCTTCTGAAAGGATCTAGTGTTTTTAAAAAAGGATGCAACATGACAAGGGTTAATTCTGGGTTCAGCAGGACAAGGGTAAATTCTAATTTGACCTTTATATAGGGAGAAAATTTACCTGTATATCTGGCAACTGTATGACACCTTTCCTTGTCATAAATTGCTAAAACAACACATCTGATTCTCCAGCAAACCTTATTTGTGAGGGCACAGTATAGCCAGCTAGGGGCAAGGATGAACATGATTGTCATGATTGACTTCATAAGACAGTTTAAGTCCAGGTGACCACAAACAGTGGTGTCTTTAATTGAATTATAGTATGGCTTCAAACTTCAGGTATACCCTGGAAGTCGGATATATATTGTCATTATCAGTACTGAGACTAAACTGTTCACACCATTACCAAACTTATCATCATGGCAAAGCACAGAGATCCCATCTGGAACTTTTTTGCTGTTGAAGATGACAAGACCGGTGTCAGATGCATCAGCTACAAAACTTTTATAAGTGCTAAAGCTCCATGACTTAGAGCCCACAGAGAGAAATGTCTAGCCAACAGGCCCTCCCAGAAGAGACCCCTGCCTAAAGATGTTAATCCAGTGTTGAACTTTCTACAAAGTTTGCTGAGCCTCCAGCCAAAAAGATGAGAATGTTCCAATCCTGCATGAATTCACACTGCCTGTCTACAGACCAGTACATGTCAGAACAACTAGAAGAACAGATAGCTAAGCTGTTCTTTTGCATGCAATTTACCCTTCAGCATAGCCGACCATCCAGTCTTTGAAGAAACCATCCAAGGTTGTAAACCATATTTACCAGTATTTCCTGGTATTTCCTGTTATTTGCCAGTATTTCCTGGTAAATGCCACTGGCATTGCAAATATGCTTATTTGCCAGGATTTAGCCAACCTTGTATCCTCACGGTACTAACATTTCAGTGATCAATATTTTTATGCTTACTGAAAATCAAATTAGTCATAAAAATCGTTAGCTTATTATACAGCCCTTCAATGGCAGTGTCTAGGGATATGGATCTGTACCTTTAGCCTGTGAGGCTAGGGATATGGATCTGTACCCCCTAGCTTGGGAGGCTATTGATATGGATCCCTATCTCTAGCATTTTTCAATGGGCCAGGCTAGAGGTACAGTTTGATTATCCTGAAATATGAATCAGAAATGTCTTAATGTTATCATTATAATGTTAAGAAATGGCAACTTTGATAATCGGTAACATGCGAAAAATAATCTACCTGTATGAATTTAATGCACCACAAAGACATTGCCTCTATTAAAATGTGAAATGGTGCAAAAATAGCAAGTGAACAGTATACACAGTGAGAACAAATTGTCAATGATGAAAATTTTAATAAGCATGAAGAAATCGCCAAAGTTATGTGGAGATTATAGCATTAATAAATATGCATCCTTAAACGTTTGTTCTTAGACTTCATCTATGTTCGTAAGTGCAAGGGAGAAGTCCCAAGCTTTATGAACTGGATCAGTTAGCATAGGAAAAGCCATCCAGATATCCAGTTGGGAAATAAGCCTTAAGCTTATTTTAAGCCTTCACTATGTTTGTTCATACCAGCGATTGTGTGTGCAAGATGTGAAGGCCCAGGCAAGCCTGCTCTGCAGGCACATGCAAAAAGTCCTAAACTTTACAAAGGGGATCATTTAGCACATGTAAAGCAATCTTTATAATATATTCATGCGCAGTCATCCAGTGGGGAAATTAGCCTAGCCTTCATCTTGGTTTGTACTTTGTGTGTGCAAGAAGTGAAGGCTCAGGTAAGTTAGTGACGTGCGCACATGCGAGAAGTTACACATTAAATGAAATGGATCAATTATAGCTCATGAAAACTTGATGTGTAGGCGAGCAAGGAATGCTCAGGCAAGCCTTCGCATCCTCGAAGTCGCCTAACTAGTAGCCATATTTGCTAGCATACACAAAGCACGGAAGCAAACGAAGTCTCAGTCGGTGATTAAAGAAAGCACCACCAAATACTGAACATTATTAACTTCTAATAGCCTTAGAGTCAAGATGGCTCAATCGTCGATTAGAGTAAGCACCACTGGATAGCTGAAAATAACTGGCTTTCTGCTCATTCTCCTATTAGAATTGGATCCACCAATGGATATCTGAACAAATTTAAACTTTTAGTCGGAATAATTAGCATGCTTGAAAGGCTATATACATGTAGTCGCAACGGGCGGGGCCATGAGCAAGGCCACTTCACGGGAGCAACAGCTATAACTAACGACATAATCAACTCCTCAGAATTAAATATTTGCCATAGATTTTCAGCTAACACTAATATGTAGGTTGTAAATTGTTTAATTGGAATAGATAGTTATAAAGTACTTGATCTGAGATGTATTAATTACCGTTATGTTGACCAATCAAGTGTTTTCCGCACATTCGTGTTAAACAAAAAAGAGAGAAAAATAAACAATTATCGAAGTTATCACTTCTTAGGAACTTATAATGATAACAATTAGACACATCTTATACATGTTATATGTATTTCTTAAAAAATATTACAAGGATTATAAAGCTGTACCTCTAACCTTGCCTATTGAAAAATGCTAGAGATACAGATCTGTATCCCTAGCCTTGGAGGCTAGGGTAGCTAGGGGTACGGATCCGTATCCCTAGCCTCACAGGCTAGAGGTACGGATCTGTACCCCTAGACACTACCTCCTTAAATACATATCATCTACTGACAGTTATAGCCTAGAATTTCTATCTGGCTTCCAATGTAAACACAACCTCCACGCAGCAGCAATATTGAATGGGGACTTCATATTCTCAGGATAACTGGTTTGTTTTTGGCTTTCAGGAAGTTCCTGACCGGGTCATGTATTTTTTCTTCATGATTTAAATGCCAGTGATGAGAAAACCAAAATGCTGAAAATCCCATCTTAAAATTCCAACCGAGTCAAAAATTATGCAAGTTTTAAAATTAAGCAAATTAGCATAAAAGTCCTGCCCACATTATTGTTTCGAGAAGTTTTTTTTTTTAAAATGTCATTTTATGTAGTGTGATTTCTAAGCAATTAAAAACAGCACAACTAAGCTTTTATGTATCATATTGAATCATTTTATGCAAATAAAATATTAAATGATGTTAAAATAAATGAAATATTTCAAACTCACATATTTATATCTAATTATTTTGAAACCTTTATAACTTGGTAACTATTTTGAATTTTTTGATGGGGCTTTCGACATTCTGTTTCTCTCATTACTGGCTTTTCAATTAACATGAGTTTAAAAAAAGTTTTTTGGAAGGTTAACATTTTTGAAATTTCTATTCTGTGAGTGGTGTGTAGCCTTCAGTTCACTCATTTGCATATGTAAACTGCTGATAGATGGCATGGATATTAATTTTTACTGGAATAATGGTTTACCGTGAGAATAGGGATTCCGTGAGAATATGGCGCTTGAGTATATGTTTGAACTTATACAGATGTTAGAAAAATTGCCCTAGAACATATGGAAAACATTTGAAAAAATGCTTATTGCTCATAATGATTAATAATCAATGAGCATTTTTTTCAAATGTTTTCCATATGTTCTAGGGCAATTTTCCTAACGTCTGTATAAGTTCAAACATACAAAATAACATATGTACTGACCCCAAGTATCTAAGGTCATATTGGCCAGGGTGGATCATTTCTGCCTGATTTTAATGTGGGTCGTTTCGGCCCGATATACCCCTCACCCTGCCCCCAATATTTTACAATATAGAAGGTTTTAGGAATTCTCAAAGTGACGTCATTTTCGAGCATGCACATATCCCTGGCCATCAATGCTGCGGCCAGCAGTATGGAATCTGTGTTCAATGTGGGTTAATATTTGGAGAAAAATGTGCTTTTATAGCCAAAGTCATATCAAAACTTGTTTGTTTTCTTTGATATACATTCAAAATACATCTTTTCGATAAAGAAAGGTTCCGAAACACAAATGTTTATTCATTTAAAAGGCAAAATGATAGGCTTCGTCAAGTCCAGAAGTGTCTACAAGAAGCTGATATTTTCTTCCCATAAAACCCATAAAAACTTTTAACATGTAAAATTTTGGTTTGTTTATGCAATTTTATGATAGAGTGAATCCACCTGCTTGTCTGCCAGTTTTACTCCGATTCCTTTGAAACTTTACAGGTGTTTAGGCCATTGTCTGAAAATGTGCATATTGTTTGGATATAATCCACAGATTATTTTTTGTCACTTTTTCCACAAAATAAACTTAGTAACTTTTCCGACCAAAGTGAATTGATACTAGGTATCTTGTGTGCGCAACTCCTCCTACAGTTTTATGCCAATTGATTTGAAACTTTACAGATGTTTTGGTCATGGTCTAAAGATATGCATATACTTTGGATATAATCTTTAGATTATTTTTTGTTACTTTTTTTCACAAATTCAGTTTAGTCCCCTTTTAGGCGTTTATTACTATCAAGATATGAATGTGCCTAGGATAAAATTCTCAGATTAATTTTTGTTTTTGTTTTGTGTACTTAGTCAGTTTAACTTACTGGTTTCATGATAACTGAGGGTCTGGATGGGGTGGGTCTGGTATTCACTATTCATTAACAATTTAGCCCATTATTCATCTCATTAAAATTTTGGGTTATTCATTAAAATAAGACCAATTATTCATTAATGGAATGAAAGGTGGCAAAGAAATCTGATTATTCATTATTCATTAATTTTTTCTTCAATTCATTAAAAAAAATAGGATTATTCATTATTTTTTAGGCCCTTATCATTCACTATTCATTATTTTTTGGCTCATTATTCACTATTCATTATAAAAAAGGTCCATTATTCACTAATCATTATACCCCATCCAGACCCTCATAACTCATACATTGAAAGACAAACATTAAGTAAATTCTCTGAATTTGCTTGTTTACACATTGGATTTCAGACAAGAAGTATGTATTGTTGGGAGAAAGATGCTATGTAGTAGGAAGGAGAGACTGTGACATACTTCTAGCTGGTGACCCCACTGTCAGTCGCAAGCACGCAGAATTGAGTGTATCACACACGGAGGCTAATTTGGTAAAGTACTTAAGCTTTTATTGTCTTAGCCCTTTACCCCATATGCTATTTTTAGAACATTGCATCATTTTCTATAAATAATTCATATTTTCCATAAACTATTTTTTTAATTTCAATAGTTTTGAAAATATTATGAAAAATGGAACATTTGCTCGTCTTTTGCTCCTCTCAGGAGCAAATTGTTCCATTTTTCATAATATTTTCAAAAATTTTACATTTCAAACGTGTCTTAAGGCGCTTGTGTGGAGTAAAGGATTAATCCTTACCATGCTGAATATTTTGATGTACTACACTCCTTTCCAATGTTTATTGTGTTAACCTTCACTCCTTCAGCATTCAAGAAGTTATAAGCATGCATTTACAAGCAGTGAAAAAACTGTGGATTCTGATCAGGTGGCTTCATCAGAAAGCTGCCATACATTCTTAAGGGACACATGTTTAAAT
Source organism: Loripinus fragilis (assembly GCA_964019695.1). NCBI lineage: Eukaryota > Metazoa > Mollusca > Bivalvia > Lucinida > Lucinidae > Loripinus > Loripinus fragilis. Next base: position 164,433 of record CAXHUL010000468.1, on the reverse strand, counting down.
TTCAAAATTATACATGTATTATTATTCTGCCCTGAAGATTGTTTTTGTTGTGCTACCAGCAGTGCAGAACCTGATGAAGTGCCTCAATCTGTTGCATTTCATCAGGGTCTTCACCGTTTGCCAATGTACAGATTACGGGTTTCCAGTCAACAATGGGTTTACTGTTTTCTTGCTATCGGCGATATTAGTCATATGCTTTTTAGTCCCCTGCTATGGGGGATTATAGGAATGCCGTCATTCCCTCCGTAACACTTTCGTGTCAGCTCCATATCTCCTGAACCCTTTGAACGATTTTCATTAAGCTTCACTCAATTGTTCCTCTCAGTGAGATGGTGTGCAGAGCACATGACCCAGCTACCTAGACTCAAGGTCACAGGTCAAGGGATATACCCTTGAATTATGTGTCCACTCCATATCTCCTGAATCCTTTGGGAGATTTTCATTTAAACTCCACCCAGATGTTCCTCTCAGTGAGACGATGTGCAGAACATATGACTCGGCTACACAGACAAGGTCACACTTCAAGGTCATGTTATTTATCCTTCAATTCATGTCCACTCCATATCTCATGAACCCTTCGAATGATTTTCATTGAACACCACTCAAATATTCCTCTCAGTGAGTTGGTGTGAAGCTATGCAAACTCAGTCACACTTCAAGGTCATGGGATTCTGCAGTGGGGGATATGGCTGTCCTTCATACTGCTGTCTTGTATCCTTTGCAAACCATTTGGACCCAGATCAGGATGTGGGTCCTGATCTGGATCCAAACTGTTTGACACTGATAGTGTTCCTGAAAGACTTGTTTGAAAAACTTAATTTTGAAAAAAGTCAGCAGACAACAACAAATGCATGAAAAATTACCCAGCATAAAGTTAAAGCATGTGGGGACACTAGAGTTAATACAACATGATTGAGCCACAACATGAGATTTCCAACAATGTGGTATGTGCAACCAGCAAAGGCTCAGATCAGCCTGCGCATATGCCCAGTCTGATCAGAGCCTGTGCTAGTCGCTTGACTATTCTATGGCTGTTAAGCTACTAAATGAACATCATTAGGAGTTTCTAAGCTTAAAAGGAGGCTGCACAGACTCGTCTGAGTCTACACTTGTCAAAATGCCACATTGTTGGAAATAGGAGCCGCCGTGGTGTAGTGGATAAATCACTTGCCTTGTAAACCAGGGGTCACAGGTTCGATTCCCGGCTTCACCAGTCTGTCGGATGAGACTTTAAGCCGTGGCCCCGTCTCCATATGACCTTAGCTGTTGGTGGGACGTTAAACACAAACACAACAACATTGTTGGAAATCACATGTCGTGGCTCATATGCGTATTCATTTCTATACTTTTTAGACTAGTATCACGAAACTTCCACTGCTCCTGTTGAAAGATCTCTCCAAATTTGGTACATGGGTGAACAAAGAAAGGGTGCAAGGAGAGAAACTACTGAAAGATGGGGATGAGATCACATTTGGATCAGACAAGTCCTTGTATACGTACGTAACACTCAGTTTATAAATATGTGCATTGAATTTTCTTTTAGCCATTAAAAGCGCCAAGAAAAAAATGCATATGAAAATGTTGTCTGCTGAAGTTGTCTGCTGCAAATAATTGCCTAACATTACTGACCAATAGGTATAGAAGGAAACAGCGTAAACCCAGAACAGACTGCTCCTATCTGATCTGGGTCCACACTGTTTGCCATAGAGGCTTCCTAAACATTTCAGCAGACGAGAAAAGCAGACGACTTTTGTCGCGATTGGCGCATTAAGGGTTAAATTTAAAATATTAGAAGAAACAAAGACTCAAGTAATTTTTCTACATGTCAGCTTTTGGCAATGTTAACTCTTTGCCTACTGCCTGCTTTTTTGAGTCTGCTGATTTTGTCAAAATGAACTTTTTCGAAAAATTCTTTCAGGAATACAATCAGAGTGTCAAACAGTTTGGAATCAGATCAGGCTTGACATTTTGTCGGGCCTGATCTGGTTCCAAATTGTTTGCAAAAGTTATCAGCAGATGATACTAGTAGGCAAAAATTAATAAATTATTGAACAAATTAGGGGATATGAGAGGCTTTGCATTGCACAGCTTTTTACACTGACACTGTGCAATGCACAGCTTTTCACACCCTAGCTTTATTTTTTACCCTGTTAGTTTTCATCAAGATCAGGCTCAATATTTTGTTTGAAATTTTAAAACTGGATATGGAAGAGTATTCACATGACCTTAGTCACTTCAAGAACTTTGCTTAGATGGTGGCTATGACCATATAAGGTGGGGTGAATCTTGTACAATTGATTAACCAGAAACTATTGAAAAAGACCTAATCCTTTATTATAAGTTAATAGGTTGAACCAAGGTAGGTAGCCAATATATGCACCAAAAGTCTTGGTTAAACACTGATATATCACGCTTAGGGATGTCTGTTACTACACAAAGTGGTTCTGGACGACAGTATGTTGGTTCTGGACGACAATATGTTACAGGTTCCTGACGAAATAAAGAGTTATGTAGTGAACGTGTAATGTGTTTGGGAGCCTTGACGCATACTAAACCGCAAGAATCTTATTTTGTCGTTGTATATTTGTTCAGGATACTTATCAAAACTTAATTAACCCATTAGCAAGGCGAATTTATCCAGTTTACACTTACCTGATACCATAATTGTTCTTGAAACTGTATTTTACTACTACATATGCCCGCATATGCTTATTTTGTGCATTCACTTTCGTTTTCTTTGTAATTTTTATGACTTGATATGATGAGGCATTACATTGTTCATCACATAAGCGAAATAAGTTTTCTCTTGTAAATCAGCTTACTTTAGACAAAGACGTTTTTAAAACCAAACTGCAGCTACCTCAGTCATATTCCAGGTGTGTAACGAATTCAAAAAGTTTGTTACAGGTTAATGTCGACAGCGTTACAGGTAGAGACGACAGTCTTATGGATTCTCTGGATTTCTGTTATACAAAATATCTTCTATTTTGGGTGAAGGTGAAATGCCCTTTAATATTTTCGCTGATGTAGAACTTGCTGAAGAAGTCTTTGAACGTACTGAAAATGTGTACAGTGGTTCGATCATTTGCGAAACCCTAACTATCCTGGTCTAAAGGACCTCTCACAGTGGTAATTAATTCACAGTGCCTATATGTTTGGAAAAAAATCAGAGTTAGTCAAATGTTTTCTTCTACATATACACTGAACCGAAGTTATAAGTAGCCACCATACAATTATTGCTCCCGTTCAGAAAGTAAAAGTCGCTCTCACAAAATTTAAATTCTATAAAAAGGTCCAAGGCTTTGTCGAGACTCTGCAAGTTATGTCATTTCAAAATGACTGGTAGACCCTGCACAGACGCGGTCCAAGTAAAGGTACCATCATTTCAAAAAGTCACACTTTTTAGTGTGATATATACTATTCATCAGATACGTTATGCATTTATATTTTTATTAGTTTAAAGATGTTTATAACAGCTGTGATATAAGATGAAAAGAATCAAAAGTTCTTTTGACAATTGAACACTCCATTTTTCTTCTATGTTAACATGAAGACAGCCACGGTCAACAACTTAATCAAAGGATTTTTAGCTTAACCATGCAGTTTGCATACTTACTTTGCATTGCTCTGTACGCTTTATTATCTGCGGCACAACAGTGCAATTTCCAAGGGTTCTTTATTATGAATTGGCGTCACTGTTCTGTTTAAAAATTAATAGAAATCTTTAACAAATGCCATTTAAATGGCCTTTAAAGTTTCACGTTAAAATCAGAAATGGATACCAAGTTAGTAAAATATATCGTTAGAAAATGGGCTCATCAAGTTGCATTGTGTTTTGTCAACCATATTAACATAAAATAAAACACATACAATGATTTTAGTATGTGCAGCTGATGATTTCCGAAAATTTTGGAAAATTTGGAAAATTATCAATTTTTAAAAATTCATAAAAAATCTGTCATAATCAAAATGTCAAGTGTTTGGTTTTTTTCAAGTCGACTTGGCAGGTTTTCAATCACCTGTACTTGAATTCGATAAAAAAACTGCACTCAAAACGCTTATTTTCATCAAAAAGTTGATTTTTGCATTTTTGGACCCAAAAATCGTGAAGTGATAGAAAACTCTTCCAAAACACCGCTTAACTTTAGTCCATTACAATGCATATATTTGGGCAAAAATTCATTTCAATATCACAAGGGCTTAGTCAGAAAAAAAATAATTGAAAAGTGGCTACTTAGAACTTCGGTTCAGTGTATAGTCTCGCTGTTAGCCTCTATTTCAATGGATATACAGCTTTATTTTTTAGCTAAAATAGTCATTTTTTGTATTAAATATATGGGAAAATAGAAAAATATTTTAGCACCATTCCTCCTCAACCCATTATATAGGTTTTCGTGTGTATTCTTTTAAAACTCTTTTCTTCAAATTTAATGTTATAATTAGTACGAGTAAGTTTCCTTTACATAGCTCCTTAGTCCTGAAATATATCAGCTTTTAGCATATTATGAAAATTGGCCTTTTAATGTTACTAAATTCTGTTGTTATATGATTTTGAAATTACACTTACAGCTAAGCTACATGGCCCCTGAATAGGTGTACTTTATGCATGGATGAATTGTTATGGTACATTGCTGCATAAAATAACACTTGGTTTATAGAGTCTGTGCTCGATAAGAGTAAAGTTACGTATTTGGTCACGTTATAGTACTTTATTCACCTGATTGGACAAATATAGGGTTTTCTTTCAGACTTCTAACTGTAAATCTGTTTCATCACCCTACTCTTATCGAGCAAGCCCTATACATTATCATCAAGGTAGAATATACTTTATTTGCACAGAACAAACAACAACAACAACAACAACAACAGCAGCACCAGCAACTAAAATATTGAAATATTAACGGGTTTGACTTTAAAAGACTTGCAAATGTGACTTTAATTTGATATTGATGTTAATATACCCTTATGAATGAAAAAAAAAGAATACTAAATGTTTTGGTGTAGTCAGTCTAATTATGCATCCCACACCCCTTTGAAATAATCTCCTGTATTGTCACAGGGATATATTTATCTAGTTATAACATATTCTCTTTCATAATACATCAAACTTCTTATTTAAAAGGATACCAGTGTTACTTTATAAATAGGGAAGTTTTGGTCAAGATTGACAACATTTTATTGAAAAATAAGTGTGAAATTCATTGACTTAGTCACATGAATATCTGATTTTGTTGCATGCGAATGTCCTATGCTGACAGCATTTTTCCAAACATTTTCGCCACTGACAAAATGCAGGCCTGATCTTGGTCTAAACAATCATCTACAGTTACTGAAATACCTGATAAATCCATGTCACTGCCATCGGATCTACAGTTACATGTATTTCAGTTTCTTCAGAAAGAGGGGTCCGTTGCTCTAAATCCATGATTTTTTTGAATGATTGGTCTTCTGTTAGTGATATGTCTCTGCATAATTTCTTATGCACACCTTTTGTGGAGGTGCTTACATTTGCCATTTTATGGATACTGATTGAACCAGAACCAGTTGAAATTTGCAGAATCAAGAGCTATATTATCAAGAGTACACTAAATGTCGCAGCCCTGTATTTTGAAGACCTGGGTCTTGTATTTGAACAGCGTTGAAAAGGTTTCAGGGCAGTATTTACATCTGCTCAAGATAGAAAATTGTCGTCTCTAACCTGTTACAGAAAATATGACATCGTCTATTACCTGTTACACAGTCGTCTCTGACCAGTAACATTTGAAAAAAGTGAAATCTGAGGTTTTCAGTTTTCTTTAAATAAGAACATTTTAAAATTGACTGAAAATTCATGTGGATTATATTGTTAGAGCATTAATGCTAATTCTATGGCTGAAATGCAAGTTGTTGATCACAAATTACGTATTTCTGAAAGTTCTATTCCGGACCATAGTTTTACAATTTAACTGCAAATATCTACGACACTTGTCTTTCTAATACCAATCTAACAAACACTTAAATGATAGTACTGATACAAACAAGCAAATAACACTATATTATCATTTTTTGCGACTGGTTTGTATGTTACCCCTTTCAACTGTCGTCCAAAACCCAAAATCTGTCGTCTAAAACCTGTTATTTTTCGTCCAGCACAAGAACACAGTCGTCATGAACCAGTAATGGATTGTCGTCCAGAACCACCTTGTGTTGTAACAGACATCCCTAAGCGTGTATATGGCATATATAGACCAAGGTCACTCAGATTGTCCTATGGTTGACTAGACTGTTCTGAAAATAGATTTCATAAGTTTAAATAAAATTTGCAGTAGAAGTCATTTTCAAATTAGTGTTGTTAAGATAAGTCACATGAAATGTCAACGCAGATGCTTCACATGTAATATCAAGGCAGATTATGACATGAAATGTCAAGGCAGATGATTCACATGAAATGTCAACGCAGATGCTTCACATGAAATGTCAAGGCAGATAAGTCACATGAAATGTCAAGGCAGAAAGTCACATGAAATGTCAAGGCAGAAAGTCACATGAAATGTCAAGGCAGATGATTCACATGAAATGTCAAGGCAGATGATGGCATGAAATGTCAATACAGATGATTCACATAAAATGTCAAGGCAGATGGTTAACATGAATGTCAAGGCAGATAATTCACATGTTAAATCAAGGCAGATAATTCACATGTTATATCAAGGCAGATGATGACATGAAATGTCAAGGCAGATGCTTCACATGAAATGTCAAGGCAGTTGGTTAACATGAAATGTCAAGGCAGATGCTTCACATGAAATGTCAAGTCAGATGGTTAACATAAAATGTCAAGGCAGATGGTTAACATGAAATGTCAAGGCAAATAATTCACATGAAATGTAAAGGCAGATGATTCACATGAAATATCAAATATGTTTTCCCCTGAATTGTTTATTATTTACAGTGTCGTGTATGAACCATTGGTCATCACATCCTCGTGTCTGGAGAGTGCCTCCAAGAAACTTGTCCGCCAACAGCTCAGTATTCTTGGAGGTCACATGATCAGTGACTGGTCCAGTGATTGTTCCTTGGTGGTTATGAATAAAATCAGTGTAACAATCAAAGTAAGTACAGCCAGAATTATAACAAAACAGTTAATTCTTTCTCCCCATTCATGACAATTGCCATATGCTCACTTATCTGCCTATACAGTAAAATCTGTCGAAAACCGCCATTTAAAAATAGACAAAACAAATGTCTTAAAGACAAATGGTAGCTTAATGAAGGTCGAAAGTATTGCAGAATGATCCCTTGGAGCATTCTGCAATACTTTTGACCTGCATTAAGCAATAATCAGTATTAAAACCCAATTTTTGGTCTTTTTTAATTGCCACTTAGAACAGGTTTTACTGTACACTTTTTAAAGGCAGGAGTGGGGTAAATAAGGCAGAATAACCTTCAGTTTCATCACTTTCTTCATTGCACTCAAGCTGTGAACATCTACAGGAGCTTATCTCTTATTTGATTAGCTTCTAGCTTCTACCTGGATTTTAGTTGATAGGTCTTATCAGCTCAGTGACCATGTTGTTTATCAGCCTAAGCAAGCCTTTGGTCCAATTTAATCAGACAGTAGTTAAGCTCCACCTACTTATTGTCTCATATTGAAGCCACTCCCCTGCCGGGTGCTATAGGATTCCTGCCTTTTAAGCCTATATATTGCAAACACAATATGGAGTGACAGTGTAGTACATAAAAATTTTCAGCATGACAAGAATTAACTTTCACACTGAGACTGTCAAACTGTGGTGTCAGGGATGTTTTCAATACATTGTCTAACACAAAGGATAGATCTTGAGTCAAATTTTATCTTATTCAACCTAATGAGCACACATATTCATTTAAGAATAAATTCGATTTTTGGAATGTTCATGGATTCATCAATAGTTCGGGTCTCTTGCAAGAGACCCACAGTATTCATGATTCCATGAACATTCCAAAAATTGAAGGACCTCTGACACTTTGATAGGGTATCTGCCTATTTTTCAGATGCTTCCCAAATTTTCCCTATGCATAAGATATCGCTGGTATTCGTTTGAATAGGACGCTTGATGTATTAGGAACGAATTAAGGTTATAATTAGACAGGCAGATCCCTACGACAAAACAGGAGACGCTACCAAAGGGGGTAGGGGTTGCAAAATTCGACTTCACCAAAACATTTAGAAATTAATTATTTTCACATGTAAGGGTATTATATCATCAATACTCGATTACAAATCACAGTGAAAGTATTTTAAAGTCCAAAATCATGAGCATTTTAATGATTATTTTTGTTGTTGTTTTTTCCTATCTGATTTGTTAAGAAATATTTTGAAGTGTAACTGTAGTCCATATTCAACCTTGATGACAATATATTTACCTGGTGCAATATTATGCAGCAATGTACTATAACCATTCATCCATGCATAAAGTACACCTAGTCAATGGCCATGTAGTTTATGTGTATTGGATAGATACAGTATATGTGCAAAATAATCTACCAACTGAATTAAGTAAAAGGACAATTTTCATAATCTAAAGAAAAATATGCTAAAACGTTGTAATAATTCATGACTAATGGGTTATGAAAAGGAAGCTTACTTGTACTTATTATTTCATTATACTGGAAAAAAAGATTTTTAAAGAGAGCACACCAAAAATCCAAATGCTAATGATCGGGCTCGCCCAGACGTCACATTTTGGGCTGTGGGATATCATTCCCCCCCGAGTCCCAGCTAGCTTTTCACATATATCATGTCAAATATGAGAATACACTTGAGTGCAAAAGGATTAGTTGGGACTCGGGGGTGAATGATGTTTTAAAAATATTTTTCTATTTCCTATATGTATAATACAAAAAGTGACCATTTTATCCCAAAAATAAAGCCGTACATTTATGGAAATAGGAAATCAAATTCAAAATCATAAAATAGAGACCAACAGCGAGCTTATATATGAAGATGGAAGCATTTGATCGACTTTAATTTTTATCAAATTAATAGGCAGCAATACACTGTGATTCCCATTACCACCGTCAGAGGTCCTTTATTACTTATATTTACATTTTATTATAAATATCTATCTATAGAAATTATTTATAATTTAGGAGATAAAACAGTTTTGCATTTAATATTTTATTGTATTAACGGTTTTGTTGGAGTGTAAAACGGAATAGCTGAACAGCCAGTGTGAACACATAGAAACAATGGAGCAAACAAGAAGATTGTTTTGCATGTGCGACTCTGATATGGCTAGCTGTCAATCACAACACCAGTGTCACTTCTGGCAAATGAATTTGATGTTTGAAGCGTATTGCACGGGCAAGTGAGCTTGGCAGCTGTCAATAAAGCTTGTGCCTCTCATGAGGCTATGAATGTTTGCAAAAATCTAAAGATTCATTAAAGGCATTCTTCGAAAATGTAAATATATAAACACACATGGAGAAATTAACCCTTAATGCGCCAATCGCAACAAAAGTTGTCTGCTTTTCTCGTCTGCTGAAATGTTTAAGAAGCCTCTATGGCAAACAGTGTGGACCCAGATCAGACTGCTCCTATCTGGGTCCACGCTGTTTGCTTCTATACTTAGTTCCTCAGTAATGCTAGGCAATTATTTGCAGCAGACGACTTCAGCAGACGACATTTTCAGATTCAGTTTTTTTCTTGGCGTTTTAAGGGTTAATGGGTTGTCACACAATATGATCTACAGAAATTCAGTCATCCCATTTGTGCAATTTTCATTATTGATATGGTTTCGTTGTGTGGAAGAAAATGAGTGGATCCTGATCAGCTGGTATGCAGTGCACTTATCAGATCCATTACAGGGAGCGCAGTGGCTCATTGGTTGAGTGCTTGACTCGAGACCAAGGGTCTGTGGGTTCGAGCCTCACCGGCGTCACTGTGTTGTAGTCCTTGAGCAAGACACATTTATCCTAGTTTAGTACTGGTCCAACCCAGGAAGACCCGTCCCTGTTTAACTGAAAGATTGTTGATGGGATGTTAAGAATCAAATCAAACAAACAAACAAAGATTCAATACAGTTTCCATGTTTCAGGTGATATGTGCCCTGGTGTCACTGAAACATGTTGTTTTACCAAGTTACCTGGAAGACTTTGCAAAACACCTACAGGGGACCAATGAGAAACCAGATCCCACAATGTAAGTAGGAGTCTAATGAAAATATACTGGCTGTTCATTCTGTCTGTCTCTGACTGCTTCTACAAACCAGAATGGATCATAGTATTGACTAGCCAATGGCAAAACAGTATTTATCACACAGGCAAAAAACTAATGAGACTGCACATCAGTCAGTGCTGTATCACCAGAGCTTCACTGCTCGCATACAAAAAGTAAGGATGTAGATAAAGAACCATGACAAACAGTAGACATCTGTTTAACTCTTTGGATGCGGGGTAGTTTTGCATGCCTTTTGTTGTCTGCGGAATTTTTTCCAAAAAAAAATCAAAAATATCTTTCGGGAATACTATCGGACTGTCAAACAGTTTGGATTCAGACCAGGCCCCAAGGTTATAAAACTTTTTTCATGCTTAACACAACTGAGCACGAAATTTCAACTGCTTATAAAAACTAAAATACCAACAAATAAAGAAGTTTCTTGTTATAAGTCTCTCAGATGATGTATTTATCATGCTCATAAATGTTAAAATGCCAAAAATTGTTGTCTTTTTAACATTTATGAGCAGGATAAATTTCGTACTCAGCTGAGTTGAGCATGAAAAAGTTTTATAACCTCAGGGTTCAAACTGTTCGCAAAGGCTATCATTAGAAGAGATACGGATACTTTTATACATTCACATGAGTATCTTATCAAGTTGAAATAAAATATACTTAGCCTATTTAGGACCAATGGAGTTTTCCATAAAGCTACATACAATTAAGTCAGCATGTTCCATTGTGTATATTTAGGGGTCACATGCTATAATTTTCAAAAAAAATATTGTATTTCTTTCTTTGAAGATTGATTTGTCTTAGCAAACAGTGCAGACCCTGATGAAATGCTGCATTATGTGGCATTTCATCTGGGTCTCCACTGTTTGCCAAAGTACCTGTTTAGGTGTTTCTGTTCCTTAAAAGATTAAATCAAACATGATATATGAAACCTCATGGAACAGATGCTCATGCACATTTAAAGAATGGCTTTATTTATATGTGATCTGTACCATATTCTTATGGGCTTGCACATAAAATTGCTTGTTCTACTTCACAGGTATACCCCAGTTATCGCGGAAACACAGCTTGACCGAACTGAGGTCTCATTTGTACCAGATAACAAGAGAAAGTCTTTGTTTCAAGGAATGAAGTTTGTATTTCTCAGTCAGAAACAGGTAATTTAAGTATATGTTAGTTAGCCTTTGTTCTGATCCCTATTCAAAATACATCATCATACCATGGAAAATAGCAGCCACAATCAGCAAATGGGGTTTAAGCAGACATGGATATAACTTGATCAATTTTCAGGTAGCTGTATCACCCCCACCCAATTGAGTTACATCTCGGATTGAATGCTATAGCATCATAAATACACATAATGATGGTAGTACCAATAGCACATATTGGTTATAAACTGTAAAAAGAGGGTTGGGAGGGGCTGCTGGGTGTTGTGGTTTGTATTAAAGTTTATAAACCACTAGTGAATTACATACTTTAATAACATTATGAAATGATGCCCATTATAATGGCCCTTATATAGGACAAAATCTTGTCGTTGCATGTCAAAATAACATGATTTCAAAATAAATTTGGTGTCGTATGAAAAATAGAATCTAACATTTGTACTCCTGTATTATTGGATTTTTTAAACTCATTGGGGAAAAAGCAATAAAATGCTCCACATAGCCCTACGTTATATCTCCTTTCCTCAACTTATTAAATCTATTCAATAATACATGAGCACTTATCTATTTATTACATATGAGTAAAGTCACTTTTTAAACATGCAAGCACATCTACAGTCTTAAGAGGCCACTAATAAATAGACAAAACAATGGAAAATGGTAGCTTAATGAAGGTCGAAAGTATTGCAGAATGCTCCCCTTGGAGCATTCTGCAATACTTTTTACCTGCGTTAAGCGATAATCGGTATTGAAAACCAACTTTTGGTGTTATTTTTGAGTTGCCGCTTGAGACAGGTTTTACTATACCTAGTAGTGCTAAGCTTCTAACTTTTGGTCTGAGCCTTTATCTACTTCTATACATTATGTATACCAGCAGAGAAGGCTCTGGCAAAGCTGTGTGGATGGGCAGGCTCAGGTGAGCCTTCACTGGGCACCTCTGTGTTAAGTACCTAAAATCTCATGCATTGGGCCATTTCATTTTTAACTCACCTGAGCCAAATACTCAAGGTGGGCTATTGTGATCAACTTCTGGCGTGTGTCATCCAGCATGCATAAACTTTCTTTATACAACTTCTACTCCAGAACCAAATTTAAAATGATTTTACATGAATGTTCCTCATAATGCTCTCTACCAAAATTGCACAAATGGTTCTGCTCCACTGAACAAAATGGCCACCTAGCTGAAAAAAAATAGAAAATCTTTAAACGACACCTCCTGAACCTAACAGCACACTGGTCCAAATTTTGAAATGACTTCACAGAATTATTCTGCATTATGATAAATAATGTCATAATATTTCAGTTGAGAAAGTTGAACCAAGCGATAGAGCTAGCTGGAGGGATGGCGTTGTTAATGGAAGAGTCCGGTGATGATACAGTCCTACTAGAGAAGGGGACCATTGTTATGAACTGTTTAGAATCAGAACTAACACCAAAAGGTGTGAAATGGGCAAAACATGTACAAGAGCTACTTCAGAGGTACTGATATATATCCCTTATTGTGTAAACATATTTATAGCCATATTTTGATAGAGATAAACTCTTACTCTCATGTATGTGGCGCATTGCTTTTGTGCACTTCGGTAAATCTTTTCTGCACCTTTTTAATTGAACCCAAATTTGTGGGAGGCATCCGCGAAACAAGGAGATAAAGATTTGCTAAAATTGTTGCTTTCAGATATCTAAGATGGTGGCCATGGCAGCTGTCTGCTCACATTTCTTGAAATTCTTGAAATAATATCTTGCCGTAACCATATGTTGGATTTAACTGAAACTTTGTGGGAGTCATAGTGGAAACATGAAGATTCAATCCAGCTATATGGCATTTCATAATTTATCTCATCCATATGAGCAAATCTAGCCCACTTGGGCCTCTAGTTGACATAGTTGTACTTGCTTGCCTGTGTGCTATATTCATTTGAATTGCATAATTATCATCTGCTTAGTACTCGGTCAACCCAAGAAGACACATCTCGACATGACTGAAAAATTGTTGACTGGGAATTTGCGTAATTCTTGTGATATAAGAGCTAAGATGTGACCTTGAAAAGTTCTTCTAATAGCAATTTGACTGCAATGTTCTCAAGGTAAATTTTGTATGATACCTTTTCAGACATGATAAACACATGATCCAAGATGCTGAGATAGGGTATGCAGTCCTGTACAGTTCTACAGAGAAACATTGTAACCCAGATAACATACCAGGTAACTGACAGTTTTAACCCTTAATGCGCCAATCGCAGCAAAAGTCGTCTGCTTTTCTTGTCTGCTGAAATGTTTAAGAAGCCTCTATGGCAAACAGTGTGGACCCAGATCAGACTGCTCGTATAGGAGCAGTCTGTTCTGGGTCCATGCTGTTTGCTTCTATCCTTAATTCGTCAGTAATCCTAGGCAATTATTTGCAGCAGATGACTTCAGCAGAAGACATTTTCAGATGCAATTTTTTTCTTGGCGCTTTAAGGGTTAACTGCTTGTTAAGTGAGTAAGCATAAGATAATAACAACTTAGTAGACTTACACCTTATCGGCTACTAGAATCTAGTAAACCACAGCATAAAATATAGAGAAAATACACGCCCACTTTTGTAGACTGTTGTCGTAAGTCTACATGGTACATGGGTGAAAGTTTTTAGGATTATTCCTGAATTCAGGAAAAGTTCTTATTTTTTTCTTGCACACTGGATAAGGATATCTGATATTTTATCATGGGATAGAAAATCTTATCTTACCCATGTTATCTTACCCAGTCTGTCATGTGAGGGCTACATACATTGGTTGTATTGGAACTCATGCACATGGTCGTCAAGTGACTTCATTGTTATGTTAAAGTGAAATTGCATCTAAGCGTATTCAGGGACTTATGGAAGCTTATTTTAAAATAAAAAAACAGTAGTCGGCAAGAAAAAGAATCCATTATTGGTGTGAGGATAGGATAGAAAAATCCGTCCCTCAGGATCACTGTTTTGTCATCACTCCGCAAGCCTCATGATGCCAAACGGTGATCCTTAGGACGGATTTTTCTATCCTGCCGAGTGATGACAAAGGGTGATCCTTGGGACGGATTTTTCTATCCTACTCTCACAATTAATATTGCACCTAGTGCTTTGAATTTTGGAATGAAACATCATGTCACGGTCCTTAAAGGGGCCATTGAAACTTAGGTGAGCAACTTAGGACCCTCTGAGCCCTCTTGTTATTATAAGTGCTAGTTAAGTGTTTAATTACTAATTTGTACATAATTATTCTAGATGTAGATCTGTCACGAATACCATCACAGAGTTTATCACAAATGGAGGTTGTTGTACCTGATACTGAAACACAGCACAGGTGAGTCAGGGTTCGCACAGGCTTGAAAAGTACCTCAATATACATGATTGTCTTGAAAAGTCCTTGAAAACTAAATTTGTCTTGAAATGTACATGAAAAACAATCAAAGGCCTTGAAAAGTCCTTGAATTTTACATTTTACAGGAGGATTCAACAGTGTTTTTGAAGACGTAAATCAGTATCAAATTGTGGTGCCTTTATTTGGTGCAGCAAGGCACCACAATTTGATACTAAATTTCTTTAACTAATATGTTTAGTAATGGACTCTAGCATTTCCTAAGTAGAATTTTAACATGTAAATAAGTATTTTTCTAAAGTTTTAAGTCCTTCAAAACAGTAGCAAAGTCTTTTATAAGTCCTTGAAAAGTCCTTGAATTTTACACAATCTTGCCTGTATGAACCCTATGAGTTATATTTAGGCATTGTTGACATGATTCAAGTTGCACATGTGGAACGCTGTGGCTCAGTTGGTAGAGCATTAGACTGGGGATTAAAGGGTTTCTAGTTTGAGACTCACTGCCAGCCAAGTCGCTGTGTCCTTGAGCAAGACATTTTATCAGCTGCTTAGTACTTGTTCAGCCCAGGAAGACAGGAAATTGTCCTGACATGACTGAAAAATTGTGGCCTGGGACATAAAGCATCAAAACATATGATTTGAGTCAAAAGAACTGTCTCATTGTTTTCGTTGAGAAATAAGACAAATATTTTTTGATTTTGCTTTCTTTTCTAAAGACCTGAACTAATTTGGACTAAACCTTGGTATGTGCCTTTATAATTGACAACACCTAAGTCATGTTACGCTTTGCTCATGTGAAGGTATTCTAGTGATTGCCCCTTTACTGTTAAGCCCCAGTCCCACAGAGCTTGTGACCGCGGCGCAACCTCTCTGCAACTGATTTTGCTTGCGACCTCTGCAACTATTTTCCACTACTGGTATGGTCACCGACCAGTCACCTATAAGTCGTCGACCGGTCTCTGATCAGTCGCCGACCAGACGCCGAACATTCGTCGATCTTTTGCATTTAGTGGACAACAGCACCGATGGGTCGGCGACTAGTTCAGAGTAATCAGGGACTGATCAGAGTCTGGTCAGTGACTGACCAGTGACTGGTTGGAGACTGTTATATCATCATTTATTTAAAAAAAAATTGGAAAGAATAAAACCAATTCTGTGCAAGTTGCCATCATGATAACACAATAGAAACAGTTGCTTCACTTACAACAAAACAGAATGCTGCAGTTGTGATTGTGATGGTTCTGCTGGGACCTACTAGCTTTGACCTTACACTTTCATCATCAGATATTTCTGGCTCAATTCGTCTCTAGGACAGCTGAGATTCATCATCAGAATCAGGAGTCTGAATTTCCATAGTGGTTTTTACTGTCTGCTTTAGTGCTTTTTGGCTACCTCTATGCCCCATGGTGTAGACACTTCAATATTTGTGATGAAATGAAGTCAAGATGGCAAGATAGTTTTTTGTTGAAGCTGGCACTGCAACTTGTCACCTACCAATCATCGATCATTCCCCGAGCAGTCTCTGATAATTTGCTGAAGATTTCAGAGAAAAAGCATTCATGAAATCACTCAGCGACTGATCAGTGACAGTTCCGCGACTGATTAGCGACTTCTAGAAAGCCAAGTCGCTGTGTCCTTGAGCAAGACATTTTATCAGCTGCTTAGTACTTGTTCAGCTAGTAGTCGGTGTACTAGTCAGTGGTCGAAATCAGCCCCGTCTATTCTTTAGTGGATTTTTAAAAGACTGGCAAGGACTTATTTTGATCTGCAGCCTTGCTGTGACCTTTGTAAAACCTTGCAGCAACCTCTGCGATTGACATTTTTTCAGTCGTGGAGAGGTCGCATCACTGTCGCAAGCTCTGTTGGACCAGGCTTTAAGCAAGTAGAGGGGTGTATATGCACTATCTGGTGGTGCTCTTGTGGCAAAATGACATGTGCTTTCAAAGTAGGAACCGCAAGGTTTTGAAATGTGTAGCATGAGGACATTAACCCTTTACTCCATAATAACACCTTTTGATGCCTTTGAAATATCATATATTTGGGTAAACTATGGAAAATGTCAAATGCTCCATTTTCCATAATATTTTCAAAAGTATTCAAACCTTTACTTAAACCTTTCTTGAATTTTTTCAATGTTGTCAAAAAATAGAAAATGATGTCATGATCAAAAAATAGCTTATGGAGTAAAGGGTTAAACGCCAAGATCAGTATGTAGATCTATTCACTATGCACATGAATCATCTGCTAACAAATATCAGGACTCAAGACAGCTCAAAACTGTTGTCTGATATAACCATGATTACAGCTTTAACAGTTAAAACAGATAATATATATAGGTAAAATTTGACCTTAGATGATCAAAAGTTAGACGAGTCAAAAGTGTAACGTGAGAAATAGAAAATCTGGATGAAATAATGGTTATATCCTACCAGTTTTCAGTTCTATGTTGGTAGCATGAATAGTAGGTACATGTATTTGGTTTAGAAATAACTGTTACTATCTGAGTAACCTTTCACATGCTTTTAAATAGGCTCACTTCAATGTTTGATCCATTTTACGTCAAAATTTACCTGTATTCCATTCACTCCTCTGGGGTTGAATAAACAATGATGACCAACTACATTTCATACTAAATTTCTGTGAATTAAAAAAGAATAAATGAATCAACAAGATTCATTTGGTTTTAGAACACAAACTCAAGGTATTTCACAGCGGAATCTGACATCTACTGCAAGGGGTAAGCAAGCGAGATCTGCACCATCACAGGCTAGAGTTTCATCCCCTAGTCCATCAAATAGGAAGGAAGCAGAAAAGCAGAGGTCACCGTCACCAGCCAAACCATTGTCTCCAACTTCTAGACAGACCAGACACAGTCGATCACCATCCCCAGCACCGCAGGTATAATTTTGAGATACTAAAGTAATTGGGGACCTGCAAAACATACATCTGAAAATGTTGTCTGCTTAATGTCATATGGAATCGTAGCCAGTGAAAAGTAGAATCATGTCAGGGAAAACTTAGGGAAATTATTGTTATATTATTGTGTCAACCCTGTACAATTCGGTTCAGCCATTTTATGAGAAAAAATACAGCCTACTTTAATTGATCAAATTTGAAAGTGAAAAAGTGACCAACTGTCCTATATGCTTGCAAAATTGGGAAAATATGAAGGCATGAAAAATATCATTTAGTACAATTGATAATTTAACACTTCCTACAGGCAAGGGTAGCTTAACATTAAAATGTTACTTATTCATGAGAAAAAGCATTCAGGATTATTCCTGAATTCAGAATTTTTAGGCTGACTTTCCATAGAAAGTCAGCCTCAAAATACTGAATAAGGCAGATTTGACTTCATCCTAGCTAGCTGTCACTTTTGTCGTCTGCTGATAACATTTGCAAACATTATGAAACCAGCAAGACAGAAAGAATGTCCGTCCAGTCTGGATACAAACTGTTTGACATTCTTATAGTGTTCCTGAAAGAATTTTTTGAAAAAGTTAATTTGTAAAAAGTCAGCAGACGACAACAAAAGCATGAAAAATTACCCAGCATGCAAAGAAATGATGGCCTCGGATTTATATGATTTATATAAACACAATTGATCATTTAAAATTGAAATAGTAACAGTTTGTTGAAATGTTGCAAGTTTAAGATTGAATTTCAAAAGTTCAGGATATAGAATTTTTAACCCTTAAAGCGCCAATCATGACTGCAGCAGACGACAAATTTTGCGACATTTTTCCTATTTTTTGACAAAATTAAGGTATGATATTACATGAGAATCGTCTGCCAGCAGACGATTCTCATGAAATATCATGCCTTATTGGTTATTTTTGAAAAAGCGGCAAAATTTGAAATTGTTGTCTGCTGCAAATTATAGGTGGCGCTTTAAAGGTTAAACCTTTCATCCATGTTTATTACAGACACGTGTCAAGGTGAAGGAAGAGCCTAAAAGTCAGCCAGAAATCTTATCCTCTTCAAAGAAAAGGTAGCAATTGTACATGTGAGCCAATAGATAATTTCAAAACAAATGGAAAAAAATAAAGGGGCCTTAGAGAATCCATATGTTGATGGGGGTAATCAATCCCAAATCATATCTTAGGTTGACTTTGACCTAGTTTACTGTAAGGTCAAGTTTGACCCCTATTCCCTAATGCTTAGGGCAGGGGGGTCTTGAAAATATGCTTTTATTTTCGACGACTGTTGAAGTCAAAGTGGTTATACTTACTGGATATCTTAAACCTAATAAGACAATGGCTATAATTAAGAACTAAAGAGAAGATTTGACAATTCAGACAAGGTTTCTCATATTGGACTGTCATCAATAAAAAGATTCTCAGAAACTGCAGGTCAATTGATGTAAATTGACAAATCTCATATGGAGACCAGGAGCATCCACTTGATGAGACAACTGAAGTATGAAAATATGGCCCAGGTTACATGATAGAGATCAAATGTAGCTGCCATGTGCATGCTAGATAAAACCTTCAATAATCTTTTTCTCAAGAACCACCCACCCTACAAAGTTTGTTCAAATGATAATCCTAGATTGACCTTGACCAAGTTAAAACTTATATTAAGGAGATCTTGTGACTCAATGTCAGGTGAGTGCTTTGGGGCCTTTTGGACCTTGGGTCTAACTTTCTTGTGATAGTTGACAAATATTTGAAAAGAAAAAATGTATCTTCAGTAGAACTTCAACGGCTTGAACTCTGATGGCTCATTTACCATGGCTGGCTAGAAAACTAGAACATTTTCATGGTCTCTACATGTCAATTTAGGCATAATACACCCTGAATGGCTGGAACTACCCTTGGCAAGAACTATTTTTCATGGTCCCATGCCTGTTTGAGCCATTGAAGTTCTACTGTATATCTTCCATTGTAGTTCATGTTACTAATTAAGAGATAAGTTTGATATATCTGATTAACATACAGAAAACTTCAAATTTCCTTTGAAATCTAATGTCTTACTTCAAAAGTATTGCCTCTGCATTATCTTCCCACTAATATTGGTAAACATTTTTGAAAGGTCAGTCAACGTAAAAAGCTACTCCTAAGAGAAGAATGGAATCAAAAACTTTTTCAGAGGGGTTATCTTTCACCAAAGATAGCTACAGTAGAATTTCAATGGCTCGAACTCTGATGGCCCATTCACCTTGGCTGGTTAGAACTATCATCAGGGCCCCAACCAGTCATAATCCACCCTGGATAGCTGGAACTACCCTTGGCTAGAACTATTCATTATGGTTCGAAGCCTGTTCGAGCCGCTGAAGTTCTACTGTATAATGAGACAGCACATTAGTTTTTGGTACTTGTTGCATTGGTTCATTCTGGCAGTCTTCCAGGGTCTTTGCTGCTCACATACATCAAGTATGAAATTATGTGAAGCTCAGACAAAAAAATTGACCCTTTATATAGGTATGCTTGCATATGCAAAAAGTAGCAAAACCTTGTTAGAGTAGCATGGGTGAAAGTTTTCAGGATTATTCCTGAATTCAGGATTTTACAGAATTAGAAGAATTACAATAGGTTTTCTTATTTATATACATTTGGTCTGAGGAGGGCAGTTGCTCAGTGGTAGAGTACTTGATCGAGACCGAGAGGCCGCGGGTTCAAGCCTTACCGGCGTCACTGCGTTGTGGTCCTTGAGCAAGACACATTTATCCTAGCTTAGTACTGGTTCAACCCAGGAAGACCTGTCCCTGTTTAACTGAAATATTGTTGATGGGAAGTAAAGAATCAAATCAAACAAACAGTTTGTCTGAAGAATTTGGCCATTTAAACTTGAAATTGTGAATATTTATTTAGTGAGCATACTGCAAGTTTTAAGATTTGAGTTTCAAAAGTTCAGGATTTTGGAAACTTTGAACTTTCACCCATGGACTAGCCCAGCATTAAGCATTGGTTCCTATAGATTTCATGAAGCATGTTTAATTTCATAGTTCCTGCACTAATGTCATGAAATGTGCTCTCAAGCATTAAATTTATGAGCCGGTTCCTTATCTCAACTGTGTGCAGTGAAGCCTCAGATGAGCCATTGCAAATGCACAGCCTCATCAGAGCCTTTACTGCTAACACAACAACAAAGTATGATCGTAGATAAAGGCTCAGACCAAAGATTACACTTCTAGGCCCACAAGATAGCTGTGCATGCATGTGTAAAGAATGACTATACGCATTAAGTACCAAATTTTCATGAGCTGGCCTGTATGTAGTTAATGCATGGTCTAAACATCCCAGTCACATGAACAAAATTTACAGTCAATGTTATAAACTTTCAAACACTAGCTGCCTACCAAAAAAGTCTAGACAAACAGCACAGACTCAGATCAGACTGCTTCTGAAGAAGCAGTCTGATCAGAGTCTTCCCTGTTTGCTACTCTGACAAGCATTTTGTGAATTCCAGCTCTGATAACCAACATTTAGGGGAGCGCAGTGGCTAAGTGGTAGAGTGCTTGACTCGAGGCCGAAGGGCCGCGGGTTCGAGCCTCACCGGCGTCACTGCGTTGTGGTCCTTGAGCAAGACGCATTTATCCTAGCTTAGTACTGGTTCAACCCAGGAAGAACCGTCCAGCATAACTGAAAGATTCTTGAGTGGACGTAAAGAATCAAATCAAACAAACAAACAAACAAAAACCAACATTTATAAGAACGTGACTGAGGAATCTAGCCAGGGCTGCCACCACTATGGACTCCTGGGCTCTGTCCATGGCTTGAACACGACTAACCCGACCTAGGTTTCGTCTATAAGAAGACTCTTCAGGGGTTTCCTGCTATGTTTTGGACTCTGCGGTCGTGAGTCCAATGATGCCTGAACAGCAATCATTCGTGCTTTATATAGTCGTGGGAAGCGGCTCCAAAAGCGGCTCTAGGCTCCCAAAAACGGCTCCTGGAGCCGTTTTCAAAGTGAGGCTACATGGCTCCCTGGCAACAGGCCAAAAAACGGCTCCTGGCTTCCAAAAGTGGCTTGGGGAGCCGCCTCAAAGGTGAGGCGGTATGCTCCCAAAAACGGCACAAAATCGGCTCACCAGCTTCAGAAACCAGCTCAGGGGCTGCACCTACGACCTGTCTTTTCTTTGCAGTAGAATTTGCAGGGTGGGGCCTTGCTTCTGGAGTGTATTCCTGGGGGTTGGAGGGCTGTGTCTGGCCCCCATCTTACCAGTTCCCATGACAATATAAACGCCTATTGTGACCCAAAATAGGAGGCCTACAGACACATAAACAACGTTTCCAATCATCTAAGACTGTCACGTTAGGTTTATGATGGACAACATTGCTGAACTCCCCGGCATGTGGATAAATTATTTGGGGCCAAGGTGAGTATTCACCGTTTGGGGAATTCTATTTGGAGTATGAAAGATGTTGTCTGCAATGAATCTGGGAAGACGTCCGTGAGTGAACAATAAAAAGAAAGTGACTGGGGGGTGGTCGTCTTGATCCAAACTCATCTTGACCCATTTAAGCGATTGTAGCTGCTTAGTACATTTGGCATTTTACGTCTGTTGACGTAATGGTTGCTAAGCAGTCTCTTCTTGCTCATGTTGGTTGTTGGCCACGAAAGTATAGGAGACTGAAACTTCCGTGGACAGAGACATGCTGCTTATGCCTGCTGTACTGGAGAAGCGCATGCTAATGTATGGGGTTTCTCGTTTTTGACAACTGGGTGGCAGGTCCTGACCAGACTGAAGTGGTAAATGTACAAGAACGTGACTGAGGAATCTAGCCAGGGCTGCCACCACTATGGACTCCTGGGCTCTGTCCATGGCTTGAACACGACTAACCCGACCTAGGTTTCGTCTATAAGAAGACTCTTCAGGGGTTTCCTGCTATGTTTTGGACTCTGCGGTCGTGAGTCCAATGATGCCTGAACAGCAATCATTCGTGCTTTATATAGTCGTGGGAAGCGGCTCCAAAAGCGGCTCTAGGCTCCCAAAAACGGCTCCTGGAGCCGTTTTCAAAGTGAGGCTACATGGCTCCCTGGCAACAGGCCAAAAAACGGCTCCTGGCTTCCAAAAGTGGCTTGGGGAGCCGCCTCAAAGGTGAGGCGGTATGCTCCCAAAAACGGCACAAAATCGGCTCACCAGCTTCAGAAACCAGCTCAGGGGCTGCACCTACGACCTGTCTTTTCTTTGCAGTAGAATTTGCAGGGTGGGGCCTTGCTTCTGGAGTGTATTCCTGGGGGTTGGAGGGCTGTGTCTGGCCCCCATCTTACCAGTTCCCATGACAATATAAACGCCTATTGTGACCCAAAATAGGAGGCCTACAGACACATAAACAACGTTTCCAATCATCTAAGACTGTCACGTTAGGTTTATGATGGACAACATTGCTGAACTCCCCGGCATGTGGATAAATTATTTGGGACCAAGGTGAGTATTCACCGTTTGGGGAATTCTATTTGGAGTATGAAAGATGTTGTCTGCAATGAATCTGGGAAGACGTCCGTGAGTGAACAATAAAAAGAAAGTGACTGGGGGGTGGTCGTCTTGATCCAAACTCATCTTGACCCATTTAAGCGATTGTAGCTGCTTAGTACATTTGGCATTTTACGTCTGTTGACGTAATGGTTGCTAAGCAGTCTCTTCTTGCTCATGTTGGTTGTTGGCCACGAAAGTATAGGAGACTGAAACTTCCGTGGACAGAGACATGCTGCTTATGCCTGCTGTACTGGAGAAGCGCATGCTAATGTATGGGGTTTCTCGTTTTTGACAACTGGGTGGCAGGTCCTGACCAGACTGAAGTGGTAAATGTACAAGAACGTGACTGAGGAATCTAGCCAGGGCTGCCACCACTATGGACTCCTGGGCTCTGTCCATGGCTTGAACACGACTAACCCGACCTAGGTTTCGTCTATAAGAAGACTCTTCAGGGGTTTCCTGCTATGTTTTGGACTCTGCGGTCGTGAGTCCAATGATGCCTGAACAGCAATCATTCGTGCTTTATATAGTCGTGGGAAGCGGCTCCAAAAGCGGCTCTAGGCTCCCAAAAACGGCTCCTGGAGCCGTTTTCAAAGTGAGGCTACATGGCTCCCTGGCAACAGGCCAAAAAACGGCTCCTGGCTTCCAAAAGTGGCTTGGGGAGCCGCCTCAAAGGTGAGGCGGTATGCTCCCAAAAACGGCACAAAATCGGCTCACCAGCTTCAGAAACCAGCTCAGGGGCTGCACCTACGACCTGTCTTTTCTTTGCAGTAGAATTTGCAGGGTGGGGCCTTGCTTCTGGAGTGTATTCCTGGGGGTTGGAGGGCTGTGTCTGGCCCCCATCTTACCAGTTCCCATGACAATATAAACGCCTATTGTGACCCAAAATAGGAGGCCTACAGACACATAAACAACGTTTCCAATCATCTAAGACTGTCACGTTAGGTTTATGATGGACAACATTGCTGAACTCCCCGGCATGTGGATAAATTATTTGGGGCCAAGGTGAGTATTCACCGTTTGGGGAATTCTATTTGGAGTATGAAAGATGTTGTCTGCAATGAATCTGGGAAGACGTCCGTGAGTGAACAATAAAAAGAAAGTGACTGGGGGGTGGTCGTCTTGATCCAAACTCATCTTGACCCATTTAAGCGATTGTAGCTGCTTAGTACATTTGGCATTTTACGTCTGTTGACGTAATGGTTGCTAAGCAGTCTCTTCTTGCTCATGTTGGTTGTTGGCCACGAAAGTATAGGAGACTGAAACTTCCGTGGACAGAGACATGCTGCTTATGCCTGCTGTACTGGAGAAGCGCATGCTAATGTATGGGGTTTCTCGTTTTTGACAACTGGGTGGCAGGTCCTGACCAGACTGAAGTGGTAAATGTACAAGAACGTGACTGAGGAATCTAGCCAGGGCTGCCACCACTATGGACTCCTGGGCTCTGTCCATGGCTTGAACACGACTAACCCGACCTAGGTTTCGTCTATAAGAAGACTCTTCAGGGGTTTCCTGCTATGTTTTGGACTCTGCGGTCGTGAGTCCAATGATGCCTGAACAGCAATCATTCGTGCTTTATATAGTCGTGGGAAGCGGCTCCAAAAGCGGCTCTAGGCTCCCAAAAACGGCTCCTGGAGCCGTTTTCAAAGTGAGGCTACATGGCTCCCTGGCAACAGGCCAAAAAACGGCTCCTGGCTTCCAAAAGTGGCTTGGGGAGCCGCCTCAAAGGTGAGGCGGTATGCTCCCAAAAACGGCACAAAATCGGCTCACCAGCTTCAGAAACCAGCTCAGGGGCTGCACCTACGACCTGTCTTTTCTTTGCAGTAGAATTTGCAGGGTGGGGCCTTGCTTCTGGAGTGTATTCCTGGGGGTTGGAGGGCTGTGTCTGGCCCCCATCTTACCAGTTCCCATGACAATATAAACGCCTATTGTGACCCAAAATAGGAGGCCTACAGACACATAAACAACGTTTCCAATCATCTAAGACTGTCACGTTAGGTTTATGATGGACAACATTGCTGAACTCCCCGGCATGTGGATAAATTATTTGGGGCCAAGGTGAGTATTCACCGTTTGGGGAATTCTATTTGGAGTATGAAAGATGTTGTCTGCAATGAATCTGGGAAGACGTCCGTGAGTGAACAATAAAAAGAAAGTGACTGGGGGGTGGTCGTCTTGATCCAAACTCATCTTGACCCATTTAAGCGATTGTAGCTGCTTAGTACATTTGGCATTTTACGTCTGTTGACGTAATGGTTGCTAAGCAGTCTCTTCTTGCTCATGTTGGTTGTTGGCCACGAAAGTATAGGAGACTGAAACTTCCGTGGACAGAGACATGCTGCTTATGCCTGCTGTACTGGAGAAGCGCATGCTAATGTATGGGGTTTCTCGTTTTTGACAACTGGGTGGCAGGTCCTGACCAGACTGAAGTGGTAAATGTACAAGAACGTGACTGAGGAATCTAGCCAGGGCTGCCACCACTATGGACTCCTGGGCTCTGTCCATGGCTTGAACACGACTAACCCGACCTAGGTTTCGTCTATAAGAAGACTCTTCAGGGGTTTCCTGCTATGTTTTGGACTCTGCGGTCGTGAGTCCAATGATGCCTGAACAGCAATCATTCGTGCTTTATATAGTCGTGGGAAGCGGCTCCAAAAGCGGCTCTAGGCTCCCAAAAACGGCTCCTGGAGCCGTTTTCAAAGTGAGGCTACATGGCTCCCTGGCAACAGGCCAAAAAACGGCTCCTGGCTTCCAAAAGTGGCTTGGGGAGCCGCCTCAAAGGTGAGGCGGTATGCTCCCAAAAACGGCACAAAATCGGCTCACCAGCTTCAGAAACCAGCTCAGGGGCTGCACCTACGACCTGTCTTTTCTTTGCAGTAGAATTTGCAGGGTGGGGCCTTGCTTCTGGAGTGTATTCCTGGGGGTTGGAGGGCTGTGTCTGGCCCCCATCTTACCAGTTCCCATGACAATATAAACGCCTATTGTGACCCAAAATAGGAGGCCTACAGACACATAAACAACGTTTCCAATCATCTAAGACTGTCACGTTAGGTTTATGATGGACAACATTGCTGAACTCCCCGGCATGTGGATAAATTATTTGGGACCAAGGTGAGTATTCACCGTTTGGGGAATTCTATTTGGAGTATGAAAGATGTTGTCTGCAATGAATCTGGGAAGACGTCCGTGAGTGAACAATAAAAAGAAAGTGACTGGGGGGTGGTCGTCTTGATCCAAACTCATCTTGACCCATTTAAGCGATTGTAGCTGCTTAGTACATTTGGCATTTTACGTCTGTTGACGTAATGGTTGCTAAGCAGTCTCTTCTTGCTCATGTTGGTTGTTGGCCACGAAAGTATAGGAGACTGAAACTTCCGTGGACAGAGACATGCTGCTTATGCCTGCTGTACTGGAGAAGCGCATGCTAATGTATGGGGTTTCTCGTTTTTGACAACTGGGTGGCAGGTCCTGACCAGACTGAAGTGGTAAATGTACAAGAACGTGACTGAGGAATCTAGCCAGGGCTGCCACCACTATGGACTCCTGGGCTCTGTCCATGGCTTGAACACGACTAACCCGACCTAGGTTTCGTCTATAAGAAGACTCTTCAGGGGTTTCCTGCTATGTTTTGGACTCTGCGGTCGTGAGTCCAATGATGCCTGAACAGCAATCATTCGTGCTTTATATAGTCGTGGGAAGCGGCTCCAAAAGCGGCTCTAGGCTCCCAAAAACGGCTCCTGGAGCCGTTTTCAAAGTGAGGCTACATGGCTCCCTGGCAACAGGCCAAAAAACGGCTCCTGGCTTCCAAAAGTGGCTTGGGGAGCCGCCTCAAAGGTGAGGCGGTATGCTCCCAAAAACGGCACAAAATCGGCTCACCAGCTTCAGAAACCAGCTCAGGGGCTGCACCTACGACCTGTCTTTTCTTTGCAGTAGAATTTGCAGGGTGGGGCCTTGCTTCTGGAGTGTATTCCTGGGGGTTGGAGGGCTGTGTCTGGCCCCCATCTTACCAGTTCCCATGACAATATAAACGCCTATTGTGACCCAAAATCGCTTAAAAGGGTCAAGATGAGTTTGGATCAAGACGACCACCCCCCAGTCACTTTCTTTTTAAAAACCAACATTTAGTTGAGAACAGAAAGAGAAAATCTGAAATTTTAGAACATTTACTGTACTGCTTAGCAGATAGAAACTAGAGTGCGCAGTCAATAGGGCGCCATCGCAAATCTCCACGCTAAAGTTTTTGACTCCCCCCAGCACCCACAAGTCCCCGGGGGCATGACTCTGGCAACAGAATGAAAATTCTGTTCAATATGTTTTCTATCTTTTATTTGTGAGAACACACACAAAAAGTTTGGTATAAAAATCTTTGAAATTGACATGTTAATGATATTTGACCTCACCCCAAGGTCACCAGTTTGACCCTAGGATGAAAATGTTACTTGCATTCTGTTCTGCTTGTCATCCCCATCAATTTGATATGCCACATGACAATGTTTGAAAAAAAGATTTTTTTTGACTCCCTCCGCACCCCCAGTGCCCCGAAGTCCCACCCCTGGGGCATGACCCAGGTGACAGAATAAAAATCCCATCTAAAATGTTTTGTATCTTTCATTGTGAGAACACACACAAAGTTTGGAATAAAAATCTTTTAAATTGACTTTGTAATTGAAATTAAATGATATTTGACCTTTTGACCCCTCCCCAGGGCCCCAGGGGGCGGGCCAAGAATTTTTTTTACGTTGCACGCCCCATTTATGTGAGTAACTCACACACCAAATTTGGTTGAATTTCGTCCAATGGTTTAGGAGGAGATAGCATAATGGACAGACAGCAGGACGCAATTTGATTTTGGCCCCTTAGTACCCCTAAGTCCCACCCCTAGGGCATGACCCAGGCAACAGAATAAAAAAAAACGTCTGATATGTTTTGTATCTTTCATTTGTGAGAACACACACAAAGTTTGAAATATAAATCTTTGAAATTGACTTTGTGATTGAAATTAAATGATATTTGACTTTTTGACCCCTCCCCAGGGCCCCAGGGGGCAGGCCAAAAAATTTTTTTACGATGCGCGCCCCATTTATGTGAGTAACTCACACACCAAATTTGGTTGAATTTCGTCCAATGGTTTAGGAGGAGATAGCATAACGGATAGACAGCAGGACGGAATTTGATTTTGGCCCCTAAGTACCCCCAAGTCCCACCCCTAAGGCATGACCCAGGCGACAGAATAATAAACCTGTCTGATATGTTTTGTATCTTTCATTTGTGAGAACACACACAAAGTTTGGAATAAATTGAAATTGACTTTGTAATTGAAATTAAATGATATTTGACCTTTTGACCCCTCCCCAGGGCCCCAGGGGGCGGAGCCAAAAAAAAAATTTAGGTAGCGCGCCCCATTCATGTGAGTAACTCACACACCAAATTTGGTTGAATTTCGTCCAATGGTTTAGGAGGAGATAGCATAACGGACGGACAGACAGATGGACGGAAGCAATAACAATATCCCCTTCCCTTTTTTAAAAAAGCGTGGGGATAAAAACTTCTGCAAGCAGTTGTCTACCATCAAGGTTTTATCAGTTCTCCTGAAGAGGTTGATTTCTAATTTCAGGAGTAGACAAGTAATAGAAGATGATAGTGATGATGACTTGGCATTGCCACATGGAGGCAAGAGGGTCAAGGTCGAACCAGAAACACCAAAGTCAAACACTGGGAGAGTTGAGAAAAAGAAAAATTCAGTACCAAATTATGCCTCAGATAGTGAAGGGAATGAGGATGAAGATGAGTTTGATAAGATTGATGCAAGAATAAGCTCCAAAAGAAACAGGAAAACTTCTCCTAAACCGAGAAATCTTAAACATGCAAGTGCTTCACTAGATGAGTTTGATAAAATTGATGACAAAATAAGCTCTAAAAGAAACAGGAAAACTTCTCCAAAACCGAGAAATCCTAAATCTGCAAGTGCTTCAGAAGATGAGTTTGATAAAATTGATGCAAGAATAAGTTCTAAAAGAAACAGGCAAACTTCCCCCAAACCGAGAAATACTAAACATGCAAGTGCTCCCGATGATGAGTTGGACAAAATTGATGACAAAATAAGCTCTAAAAGAACTAGAAAAACTTCTCCAAAACCGAGAAATTCGAAGTCTGCAAGTGTTTCTCCGAACAGAGAAGACAGAATGTCTCCAGCTAGACTTAATTTGAATAGGAGAAAATCTCCTTCTCCCAGTATAGAAACAGCTGAACGTAGTGCTAGGGTGAAAACAGAAGTTACTGACATGGAATCAACTTCATCTAGGGGTAGGTCAAATAAAGGTCAGACAAGGACAGATGTAAATGGCCTTGACCCTGGTGCTGGAGATAGAAGGTCAGGGAACAGAGGAATAAGGAAGGTTGAAGTGGAAAATGATGATTATGAAATGTCTGCTGTACTACGTGTTGAGGTAATTAGGCTATCATAAATGTTATAATTTTTAACACTTTCTGGTTATCAGGGCTGGAACTCACAAAATGCTTGTCAGAATAGCAAACAGGGAAGACCCTGATCAGACTGCTTCTTCAGAAGCAGTCTGATCTGTGTCTGCACTGTTTGTCTAAGCCTTTTTGGCAGGCAACTAGTGTTGGAAAATTTACAGTATGCTTACTTTAAAGTGCTTAACTATTTTTAGACCAATTGAGTCTCGGTCCAGCTTTATACAATTAGGTTTGAATGGTCCATGATACATTTTAAAGGGGTCACAGGTTACAATTTAAAGTTATATTGTGTTTCTGCCCAAGAAGATTATTTAAGCTTGCCGGTACAATTTACAAGGATGGCTTTTACAGTCGGGCATCCAATCCTTTGTACAGAGAAACATAAAAAAATTTGAACTTAGATTTTTCAAAATACTCACTAATTCCAAATCGAGGACCTATTCACGATCTGTTTTAATAAATGTTTATAATAACATCTGCTTTGGGGGTATAAGCAAGCTCTTATTGAGTTCTCCTATAGAAGAGTACAAACATTATGTCACAAATCAATATCATCCGGAACACTACGTCTTGTTCATTGACCTATCAAATGATGTGTTTTTTCACATATTTTATCGTCAATTAACTAATATATCGGAGATTGAAACGGACGTCATCGGACCAAAACACCGGAGCGGGGGCCTACAAAAAAAACAAATAAAAACTAATAAAATTAATTGTTGTTTTTTTCGCACAAAAAAGTATTGTACATCAATGTCCGATACTTATTTTACATATTCAAATCAAAACCTAGAGCTAAATAATCGTTTAAGATGCTTTTTTCTCAAGAAAATGTTGACTAAGCTCAATGGACACTGCATTGAGCAGAAGGTTTTTTGCCCACCACATCAAAAAGTCACGTGGTCAAAATTGTTATCACGTGGTCAATACGCCCCGATGAAAACAATAAAATTGGACTGGTCTATGCTTCTCGTCTTAAAGAACATAATGGTAAGAAGTGAAACAAGATCTTAAAGGTCTTGTGAATCTTTAAAAACATTTTTGAAACTCTTCATTATTTAAATGACAGTAATGAGAAAAACAAAATGCTGAAAACCACATCTTAAAATTCCAACCGAGTCAAAAGTTATGCAAGTTTTAAATTTATGCAAATTAGCATATAAGCCCCGCCCACATTATCGTTTCGAGATGATTTTTTCAAAATGTCATATTTTATGTAGTGCGATTTCTAAGCAATTAAAAACAGTACAATTAAGCTTTTATATGCAAATGTTGTATTTTATCATATTGAATCATTTTCAGCAAATAAAATATTAAATAATGTTATAATAAATTAAATATTTTAAATTCAATATTTCAAAAAGCTCAAATGATGTCATTTGAGCCTCTCGCATATTTTCATCTAATTAAATTTTGAAACGTTCATAACTTAGTAACTATTTTGAATTTTTTGATGGGGTTTTCGACATTCTCTTTCTCTCATTCCTGGCTTTTCAATCAATAGGAGTTTTAAAAAAGTTTTTCTGAAGGTTCATAAGACCTTTAATGAGTTCTTCATAGTAAGCATATTACCAAGTATACTTTTCTCTCATAACCACCTCAAGGAAAATCGTATGGACTTGGAATTATTAGTTCCAAGAATAAGTCAAAGAAAGACAAACTCTTGAAATTAAGAATGTGCATCAAGGAAGTGATATACATGTACAGTATTATAAGCATAGTCAATCCACTTCAGTATCAAATATAAGTCCATTGCATGCAGAATGTTTTGTATTTGCAGGACTCAGAGGATACCAAGCATAATGTAGTTTCCAATGCCCCTGTTGGATTTCTTTCAACTAGAAGACCTATTGAGGTAATGTTACAAATACTCTAAAAACATGGAAATTAAAAGAGGGAAAACCTGATAATCAATTGGGATTAGTTATATTGGCAACATAGTTTAGCAAAAAAACACCAAAAAAAATACATTAAATGTCTTTTCTTTTCATCTCTGAAAATGATTTTGCATTTTTATGCCTTCAGTATCATCACACTGGTATATGTATACGTCAATTTGGTGGTATTTACACGTATCGCTGGTACTTCATAGACCAAAAGTGGTAGATATTTGTGTTAATACTATATAGAAAAACATGCCATATACCTAAAGGACTATAGAATTAGATCATTTTTAAAGTATTCAGTATGTGCTTGGCGATTCATGTAAGCATTTAGGAATAGATTCGAGTACCGATCTGGATGATCGGTAATCGATTCTATTCCTAAATGCTTACATAAATCGCCATGTGTATGCCAAATACTTAAAAATTATCTAATTCTATAGTCCTTTAGGCATATGGCATGTTTTTCTATATAGTATGAACACCAATATCTACTACTTCCTGTCAATGAAGTACCGGCAATGCGCGTAAAACCACCAAATCGACGTATACATTTACCAGTGTGATCATGCATGGGTGAAAGTTTTCAGGATTAATCCTGATTCAGGATTTTGAGGCTGACTTTCCATAGAAAGTCAACTCAAAATGCTGAATTAGGGAGATTATAATAGCTTCTTTGATTAGATTTCAGATTATCAAAATACAATTTATCATTTAAACTTGAACTATTAATTTTTGTAGGCATCCTGCAAGTTTTAATATTTGAATTTCTAAAGTTCAGGATTTTGGAAATTTTTAACTTTCATCATTGAGTATGCTATAACAAATCTGTGCGCCCATCAGGTACTATGTGAGCGCAACTCCTACAGTTTTTGGCCAAGCGTTTTGAAACTTTTCAAGTGTTTTAATGATGGGCTTAAGATATGCATGTGCCGGAGCTAAAAATAAAGTAAGTAAGGGTGCAAAGATCAGGAATTGATACAATCAAGTACCACACCTGGCCCAGGATACCAATGGGAAAGTGACAAACTCACAGTTAGACACCACAAACGAGAGCCAGGAGGTCAGCCCTTTCCCAGCAGGTGACCACAAGGCACATACAAACAGACGCCCACAAAGGCATAGACAGAAAAAACATAAAAGATCCACAAAAGAAGTACCGCCTTGGAATGGTCTGTAAAATATTCTACTGGAGGGAAAACATCTTTAAATGACATCTCCTTAACATCTGGCACAAATTCAAAATAATTTCACAGAAATATTTCTCGTAGTGCCCTCTACCAAAATTGGACAGGCAGTTCCACCCCACTGAACAAAATTGCCACCAGAGCTAATAATAGAAATATCTATAAAAGACAGCTCCTTCTTAATCACTGGTTGAAATGCAAAATAATTTCACAGAAATGTTCCTCATAATGCCTTCTACAAATATACACAAACTCTTACGCTCTGCTGGACAAAATAGCCATCCATGGTAAAAAAAAAATTCCTTTAAACAACATCTTATCATATGGTCCAAATTCAAAGCAATGTACAGAAATGTCCCTCATAATGCCCCCTACTAAAATTGCAAGAACCACAAAACGGACCCAAGAGCTAAAAAATAGAAAGATCTTTAAAGGACATCTTAACCACTGGCCTCAATTCCAATAATTTTGTCTCCACAAAAAATGCACAAATCATTCCACTCTGCTGAGCAAAATGACCGCCAGGGCTAAAAATAGAAATATCTTTAACAACAACTCCTCCTTAACCACTGGCCCAAATTCATAATACTCCCTACCAAACTCACACTCAGAGATAAAAAATAGAAATATCATAAGCCACACCTTCTCCTGAATTACTGGTCCAGATTTAAAATAATTTCACAGAAATGTTCCCTTCCAAAATTGCTCGAACGGTTTTGCTCCACTGAACAAACTGGCAACCAGAACTAAAAATAGAAATGTCTTCAAACAGAATATCCTCATGGACCACTGGTTCAAAATGGCTGCCAGAGCTAAAATAGAAATACCTTTAAACAACATCTCCTAAATTACTGGTCCAAATTTAAAATGGTGAACCAGAGGGACGTATTCTTATTCCTGCTGGTAATTCATAATATGGTGATGTTTATTTAACATAACTATGACATTATTTGACTTCCACTTGGCTAAGAGCACCTGGGTAAAATAAGAATTTGTATCACAGGTTAAAAGAATGACATACTTTATCTGGTGTGCAAGAAATATTGTGAAATGTCGGTGCGCTAATATTGAGGGTGAATACTGCACTGTTTTTGTTACCCAGGATCAGATGCCTTGTAACAGAGATTTTGAAGCAGAACCTGACCAGCCATCAAATTGTATCAAGATAGAAGTTGTGAGCCTGGTTGCTAGGAGACCCCCAAGAAGAGACCATGCCAATGATGATTGTCCAGATGGATTTACAAGATGGAAGGGGAAACTGGTGAAAAATTTCAAGAAATTTAAAAAAGTAATGATGTCTTGTTTTATTTTGTTCTCTTCCTTATTTGTACATGCTGGTACTGGCTTTTGTCGTCTGCTTTCTCAACTAACTGCTTATGTTCTTAGGTAGCCTATATTGCAAAGATGATGAGCCCCTGATCAGACTTGATCCTAGGGAGCATTCTGATCAGGATTCATCTTGTTTGCTTCCATGAAAAAATCCAGTCTGATGTGCTCTTGAATATATGCAGCAGATGTAAAAAGCAGACAATATTTTCAGAACAAGCAAGGAGCTGTGAGATAAAGGTAAAAATATTTAATTTATGGGGTTAGCAGGGCTCCAGATAAGAATGCATAATTATTTAAAGATTAATTTTCATATTTCTTAAACAAAACATACGACCTGAGCCGGGCTCTGTAGCGCATTAGGTAGCGAGTGTGATTGCTGATCCAGGGGTTGTCAGTTTGATCTCAGCCTGGCCCAATACTTTCGTCGAGATTGATCATGAAATATTTTCTTCATCCTTTCTCCTCTTTCCGCTGATTCAAGAGGGGCTGTTGTCAGTTACAAGCAAAGGTATGTGCACTGAGTACTGGTTAGCTTGCCCAGGAAAAAAGTATGGTTAGTTTAACTGACAGTTTTGACATGACCATAGCTGTTGACTGGGATGTTAAACCAGAAACCAACCAAACAGAACATATGACCTGAATGTCGAAGGGGGTCTTAGAGGGTTAGAGAAAATTGATAGAATTAGACCAAAATTAATGACAAACAAGGTAATTTATCAAATTTATACCCCTGACGAAGCCTTATTTTAGAGTAAAGAGTATATCACAAAATATGAATCTATCCATTTCATGGATACAGTATGGTCATAAGTCATTGTTACCTAGCAACCACACCATTGTTGAAATTTCAACTATGTAGATTGAGATAGTTCTTTTGATCACCCAAAACATATGTTTAGACTGAGGGATAAGAAAATGAGAAGATTCAAATGTTTGCTTATTTGCACCCATAAAAGTATGCATTTGGAACAACTTTTACTTGCTGAATATGCATTATGTTTATCCACTTCACCCAATATGACCTTTACAGTGTTAACTGCGTCATAAATGATTTACAGAAGCAAATTAGGATTACTTGTCCTTTAAAATAAATAAACTGAACTCTTTGCCTGCTAGTGTGTTCTGCTGATAACCTTTGCAATCAGTTTGGCCCCAGATCAGGCCCGACATTTTAAAATGTCGGACCTGATCTGGGTCCAAACTGTTTGACACTGATGGTATTCCTTAAAGAATTTTTTTAAACATTAGTTTTTTTTAAAAAAATCTACAGATGACAAAAAAAAAAACTGCTAGCTTATCGAGTATGCAAAGAGTTGAAAGAAATAAAAGGTAAGAAAAAAAATCAGCATTTATGTTTGTTATAGGCACAGTCTGGTCATTTTGGACTGCCAACAGTGATAGGTGGAAGTGACCTGGTGGTCCATGTACCACAGAGATCAAAGGAGTTGGATGATTGGTTCAAAGAAACAGTACAGGTACAAGACTGATTTAGTCTGTCCACGAAGTGCAGTCAGTAGCCAGTCAGATTTGATCATCTAAATTTGTTTAGCTGCATGAGTGGGGTTGTGGGTTTGAATCCCAGTCCAGCCCTATCTTTTGATTGAAATTATTTTCTTTCTATTGCTGATTCAAGTAGCATAGGTGTCAGTTTTTAACGAACATGTTTGCATTAAAAAGAGTTTATTAATCATTCTATTTAAAATATGGGATTTATAAACCGAGGGAGGTGAAAATCTGATAAAGAAACAAGTTCGCAAGCATGATTTTTCACCTCCCGAGGTTTATGAAGCCATATTTTAAATAGAATGATTCAATAAACTGTATATTACATGTATTCTGAGTGAACTGTTTGCTCAAAAATAAGAAAAATACTTTGGTGTTCAATGTGGCATATCAAGCGGGATAATGACACATCTAATTTTGACCCGAGTAGTAATACATCAACAGTTCCTTGCTGAAAGAAATGGAAGACTGCCATTTTGAAATCTTCTTGGAGTCCACTTCAGAATTTCAAACGCCTGTAACTTTTTTGTTAGTGAATGAAAACATAAAGTGTGGGTAGTCATTTTCTTAATAAAATCGTAAAGAACATTTTGGTACTAAATTTATTGTTTTTCTAAATTTTTTCATTTTTTGCCTCGAGCTCCGCCAGTTTCAGTGTTGGAAGACAGAAACCTTATGCATTGTCATCGCATGTGTAAATTGACGTCATTTCTTAATGTTTGTGATGTCAAAAGTACAGAGAAACGTTATGTTTGTTATAGTATGATTCACGAAAGTTGGCAGTGATTTACCGTTAAACAAGACGAGTGCATTGATGAAAACAGGAGACATGGGTATACTTAAAATCACATCAAAATCATTCATTATATTCATTAAAGAAGCACAAAACCATTGAATATATACATATAGCTGAGCGGATAAGACAGGTAGTTATAGTACCAGGGTCCGAGGTTCGAATCCTAGCAAGGCACCTTTTTAGCTTTTTTTCCTTTTTGTTTCATCTCATATTTTCTTTTTGTTCATATATCTGACTAGAAAGTTTTTGCAACTGCTTAATACTAAAAACATTTAACATAAAAGGATATAACTGGTAAATCATTATTTGGGTACTACCTTGCCGTGCCATGGGTTTGTCTGCAGTTTGTGATTGTGGTATTTCCTGATCATACTCACTTCTTATTTTTAATATGTTGGGTCGTGAGGTCGCTTTTATCAGACTACCAGTCAGTTATCCTATCACACTGTTCCTGGACAGGCTTCTTATGAAAGGTTTCTTATACTTAGTGTATTTATATTTTCACCATGAATGACAGTTGACGGTAGCGAGATACTATCTCAACAAAAGGATGTGGCCCGACCAGATTTCAAACTCACTTACCCATTTAAGATGTCCACAGAAGTCAGAATAGTAGACCAACTGGCTAGTAACTAAATGATATATGCGGTTCGAATGCTGAAATATATACTTAAGGAATAAAGAAATGCAACAAACACTTCGAGACATTGTAAGCATACAATATGATGCAAGTTTTTAGTGCAAATGATATTTATCTATAAGAGCAGTATGTGTCCGTCAAATTGCAACAGGTTCAACGTAATTATCGATTACGTAATCATTTTGGTATGCGGGTAACCAACCTGACCCCCGTAGTAATCTACTGAAACAGGGTCAATAAAAGCAAATTTCGAATCGATCATCGGTTTATTGTTTAAAAAGTCTTGGCATAGAATGCGAATCAAGGAAATGATCAAATGGCGACGTTTCTGTAAGATTCTGGAACGGCTTAACGTCATTAACGTCAACTCTGAATAATGTGTGAAACGCGTATTTTTTCTTTTCTGCTTGAGATTTATTCATTTCAAGGACGTTTTGCTCAAGAATTATGACTTGAGATCTTCAGACGTCAAAAAACCTCAATTCTGACGTCAAAATAAGATATCCTTTGTTTTAATGGTTTCCATGATGTTTATGTGTTTTTCTAATGATAAAATGGTCCAGTGACAAAGTTTAGGTTACAGTTAACAAGTTTGGTGTTCACTCTCGGCATGTAATCAGATGTTTTCTTTTGCATTATGCCGTGTTTTGTTTGGCTAACGTCAATATAAACACCCTACCAGCGTATTTCTACGGTATCTGAAAAGTCAGTTTTTCCCAAGAAAGCATGTTCTAATGTCTTTAGGTTTATCTCTTCCCGTATATTCACCAACGACCCAAACCGACGGCTCTAAGTGACGTTTATCGTTTATTCACTACCATTGTGTATCTTGCCATTCAAGTAGCGTGTTTTGACGCAATAATTGACTGCATTACGAATATGATTGGATGTTTGTTTAATTTGCACATTGTCAAGTCGACGCCAAATAAACAAACATGAAATGGACGGGATTTCTTTATCTTTATTCTGACGTTGACGTCACATTTTACGTTTTCATGTGTTTCCATCTTGTAGCGTGAAATGTAGCGTTAAAATGACGTTTTGCTATTTCATCACATGCTATTGATACTCAATAAGAAATTTTCAAAAGAAATTTCACCAAACTGTCATTTAAACACGCGAAAATTAATTTTTTGTCTGTTGCGTTTCTTTATTCCTTAAGTATATGGTTCTTTCAGTGATCTTAATGGAATCAGACTAAGTTTAAATAAAATTGTTAAAGCTAAAATTACTGAGCGTGTGTTTATATTTATCTATATATCTACTGTTATTGACTCGCACCATTTAGAATTAGTCTAGGGATTGATAATTTAAAAAAAAAAAGATTACACTGGTACATTTTGTACATTCGTTACAACAGCTAAGGACCATTGCAAATCCACTCTGTTCCCGACTGTGCTATCGTGAATTGATACCTGAAATCATTTTTAAAGGTACAGTTACAAACAAAACAATCTACAATTTACAATTACTTTTCAGGTTCTGTTTTGAATAATGAACTCTTCTTTGCTTACGGTAAAATACTGCCAATTTTCGTGAACCAGACTATAAATTGTAAATAATAAAACAAAGATGAATATGACATGCATTTCATCCCATCAATGCCTTGTGTCACTTGTGTTCAGAAATAAAGAGTTTCGGCTAAAGAGATTTATTTCCTTAGAGGAAATAAATCTTTTCAGACAACTACAAAATTACCGATTTCATTTGTTTGATAAATCATGGTATTTTCCCGTCAAACATGTAATATATACTGGTAAACTGCTTCAGAGATGTCTGCTAAGGAATAGTGTGATATGATAGCTGACAGTCGTGATATGACTGAACAATTGTAAAAGTGAAAGCTAAATCCATCTAGTTTCAAATTGCTATAGAATGGTTTTATACGCTGCATATATGCAAAATATTGCTGATCTTCCTGTAGTTGCATGATAAATAGTGAACACCATAGTAGTAGGGTCTTTTGCTATTCAACTTATCAGAAGCTACAAGAAAATGCAGAATGATGTGGCATTCTTATGCATTTTCAGGTTGAGCCAGGTAAACTTGATATCATAACAACTAGAGTTGTAATGATAAAGCGGTATATAGGGAATACTAGGTGAGTGTCTTTTGATATCAAGTTTTCTAGGCAAGGCTTTGAGAACGCTTGTTGACATCGCGAGGTTTGCCGAGCAATTCAACATGCATTCTCAAAGCCGAACCTGGTAAACTTGATATCAAAAGACACGAACATGGTATTCTATTTATCAGTTTACAAGCTTCACCATTATCACGTAATTATCGATTTTCGTGCTCATTCAAAAAGTGTAACGTCATGTTGACCTGATAAAGGCACATGTTGTGAGATAGACAACGTTTATCAGGCCAACTTGTAACAATGCAATAATATGAGCGGCAACTGATAAACTGGTATGTTGCAGTACAGACCCCAGCCCATATTGTATTGTGATACAAATGCATGTACTGTTAATAACTTCTGAGTGTGTTAGTTAATAACGAATCAAGTGCTACTGTATCATGTATCCTGCTGTTGTGGGACATTTATGTCATCTTGTATTTTCAGGCTGAGAGTCAACACGCCTCTGAAGATAGAAGAGCTCAAGAATTGTTTGAGTAAGTTGTATTCTCTTCTGCTGGTGTCGTCTGCTGATTACTTTTGCTATCA
Source organism: Loripinus fragilis (assembly GCA_964019695.1). Taxonomy (NCBI): domain Eukaryota; kingdom Metazoa; phylum Mollusca; class Bivalvia; order Lucinida; family Lucinidae; genus Loripinus; species Loripinus fragilis. The sequence continues at coordinate 124,829 of CAXHUL010000468.1, read as the reverse complement.
ATTTGGACCCAGATCAGGCCTGATAAAATGTTGTGCCTGATCTGGGTCCAAACTGTTTGACACTCCTATGGTATTCTTGAAAGAATTTTTTGAAAAAGTGGATTTTTAAAAAATCAGCAGATGACAGAAAGCATAAAAATTACCCAACATGCAAAGTTAATAATGGTTTTGTAATTTTCTTCACTTTCAATCATGTAGTTGAATTTGCTGTGTTTAATTGGTGTGATGAGGCTACACTTTAAATATCAGTAAAATTAATTTTAGCAATTTGTTTTGTTTGATTCTTTACATCCCAGTCAACAATTTTTCAGTTATGTCGGGACGGGTCTTCCTGGGTTGAACCAGTACTAAGCAAAGTTAAAAGTGTCTTGCTCAAGGACACAACACAGTAACGCCGGTGAGGCTCGAACCTGTGACCCCTCAGTCTCGAGTCAAGCCAATCTGCTCCCTATTTTAGCAATGTAACTTTTTGAATAGCTTCTTTGCAATTATACCTGTCAAATCCATCAAATATACATGTTAATGGCCAGCACTATGCCATTAGTCTATATATACACTTAACCCTTACCCACCAATATTTTTTATCCTGAAAATTTTGGCTACTTTTAACTTCTGCTGCATATATTGAAGTGCCCTTCAGACTTTTATCATGGAAGCAAACACTGATCAGACTGCTCCCTTAGGTCCAAATTGTTTGTAATATTGGTGATCTAAGAACATAGCAGACCAGAGAATAGATGTGACTGGCAAGAAAATGGTTAACTCTATTATTTTTGACTAGAGATGCAAAATTTCAAATGAGCCATTAGCAAGTATTACCATGATTGCAGCACTTTGAAACTTTCAAACAGTTTGAAGTATAAAAAAAAAAAATAAAAGATAAAAAAAAAATATCATATAGGAAGTTAGTCACTATAAAATCAACTTTTATGGTCACTCAATTTTGTAAAAGCTTGAGTTGCATGGTAGGTGAAATTTCAAAATTTCCAAAATCCTGAACTTTAGAAATTCAAATTTTTCAACTAGCAGGATGCCTACAAAAATTAATAATTTCATGTTAAAATGGTTAAATGTGTTTAGATAATCTCAAAATTAATCAGATAAGCTATTATAATATCCCTAATTCAGCATTTTAAGGCTGACTTTCTATGGAAAGACAGTCTCAAAATCCTGAAAACTTTCACACATGGAGTTGGTATGTTGTTTTCGGCTTCTCAATACATCCGTCTGGTCGGTCACGGATACCTTGTTAGCACTGAGAATATCTCAAAACTATAAAAGCTACAGCCTTAAAACTTATTAAGCTGATAAGAGATGATGAAAGATTGCCATAAAATATTACCAGAGTTATGGCGCTTGTTTAAGAAAGAGAATCACCCTTATGTACAAGCTAATATTTGGAGGTGTTTAACAAGCACATTTACAGTAAATGTTTTTAAAGTTTCGAACAGTAGATGCCTGGCACAAAAGCCTAGACAACAGGGCAGACCCAGATCAGACGTCTTCTGAAGAAGCAGTCTGATCAATGTCTACCCAGTTTGCTTTTCTGACAAGCATTTTGCGAGTTCCAGCCCTGACCCTGATAACCAACATTTATTTGAGAACACTGAGAAGTGTTCAAAAATTTTGTAAGTTTCCTGTAGTTCATGCTTCCATTTAGCAAAAAATTCATTGCAGTATCAGAATAAATTATTTCATAAAATTCAATATTGGTTACAATCGTCAAATTATAGGTAACTAGTTACGGTTCCCATTTCATCTTACATACATTTAAGGGATAACTGTATTCAAAATTTTCATTTGGGGAGGTATATCGTTCCATATATGGTCGAAAATTTTGTTTTATGGTGACATGTGAGCTGAGTTGTAACACCGGATTTCCGATTGTATATCCGACGATATACCTCCAAATGAAAATTTTAAATATGGTTATCCCCATTCTAATGCAGGTCCAGCTCAAATTGAAGCGTTCCAAGCCACATAAATATAATAATACGTCATCCAATGATATGTGACATAATGACGTCAAACTATTTAGACAGTATGATATACTGTCGCAAATTGCAGGATATACTGTTGCAAATTTTTGACGTTATCCAATTAGATGTTACATTACAAAAGCTAGTGCATTAGAATTCCAGATCATTCTATCTCTTGAAAAATAATGTAGTTATTAACTTCCTTTCACATGACATGGATGGGTGCAAAGACGACATAAACATCTTAATTTGACCCATCCCAGCCTCTAATACATATGCGTAAGAACATGTGTATGTGTATTAGTAACGGATGGAGTGGTGACGTTTGTCTCTGCAGCCGACTGTGCTTGTGTTTTTGTATAACAGACTAGCTAGACATGTCATATTGCTTTGTATTGTATATAAAGGCATTGTATTTTGCTGATATGCTTATAAATTTGTATTGTATTATAATTATTTTGACAGTTTCAACCCTTCGAGAAGGA
>CAXHUL010000468.1:101505-122342 GCA_964019695.1 Loripinus fragilis | reverse complement strand
TCTAAAGTCTCTCAATATATTTCGAGCCAAAAAGCAAGTGAATAACACCAAGATATGTCACAATCACAGATCATAGACCAGCCCCTTGAAACATTTTAACACACACGCACGTACACGCGCACGCACACAATATCAAGAATATTAAGAATAAAATTAATGTAAAGCAGTCAGATATCTCTCTTCTTCGGTGAGATGGCTGCGTGAGATGACTGCAAAACTAGAAAGGACACATCATACAATGCGAGCAGCAACAAACAAAGAAACAATAACAGAACGGACTGCAGCCGCCTGTTTTGTGGTGGGGGGCTTAAATGTAATAGATTCTGCTGTTGTTATCTCACCCCGCGAATATGCTCATGGTGAGTTTTTGTGTTCATTGGATGTCCGCCAGGCGTTGTCCGTCATTTGTCGTCAACGATTGATTCAAATGACAAACTACTAGCAGAATTTTCACCAATGTTGGCAAAATTGATCCCCACACTTTCATTTAATGCTCTTATTATTCCAATCCCCAGGATTGTGTGTACAATCTCCTTCCATTGCTGGGAAAGGGCTGACCTCTTGGCTCTCGTTTGTGGTGTCTAACTGTAAGTTTGCCACTTTCCCATTGGTGTCCTGGGTCAGGTGTGGTACTTGGTTGTATCGATTCCTGATCTTTGCACCCTTTCTTACTTTTACTTATAATAGCCAAATGGTTCCAGTCCATTTGATATCTATGTTAAATGAGCTAAAAATGAGAAACTTTAAAAAGTCATCTTGTCTGCAACCTGTAAGGATAATCGATATGTAGCATCATCCAGTGGTCCTCTATGGTTTAACAGGCGGTCACATATTTCACATATGGGCATATATGGGGAAAAATGAGAAATCGACTTGTCTGAAACAAGGCCCAGAGTCTTGGTTTGGTATGTAGCTTCAGCCTAGTTTGTTTAAATTTACGCTGGGGCCAAATATGGTCATGTCCTGGGGTCTTGGAAACTTGGAAAGCGTTCAGATCCATTAATCATATGTATTATTTCATACAGATAAAATGGGCATTGGCAATGTACAGCGGATGTTATTTTTGCTATACCGCACCCCTCTCCTTCATATAAAGTAACATCAGTGGTGACCTACATTATTTTGACAGATAAATGATACTATTAATAGTAGTTCGATAATCGATCGGGCATCATTTCATCATTTGTACTATCAGACAGTGACCTATCTTATTTAGGTCACTGTTTCAGTTTCCTCCAAATTCTGGGAGCTTGAAGATGACTGAATTGCTGACTGTTCAGAATTTTCTGGTAGTCTGTGATTCCTGTTCGCGAACTAGAAAAAGGTAGTGATGTCCTATTAGGAATTTTTGTCTTAAGTGCTCAGTCAGAGCTATAGTGCATTTCAAGATTTTAGAATCAGACATAAAACATAAACCATTTTGTGACTGTTAAATCTGCAAACCGAAAATTCCATTTTTGGACTCAAACTACAAATAGACAAACTGGAAATACTAATATGCTATGGTCATGGGTGTAAAGCCCAGGTGTGTGTGTTGGGGGGGATGGGTGGGGAGGGTGGTGGTGGGTTACTCTGATATATTCATATATACGTAGGCTTGGCCCATTTGTTTGGGATCAAAATTTTACATATCAATGTTTTTGTTTTTTTTCCACAAAATTAAGATGTTGGATATATTTTGGGGTCATCACAAAACTTGACTGGTTTTAGGGGTCATTTCTATGTATTGTAGGTCTTTTCTCAAGGTTAAAGTACAGAATGGGAATAGTTCTTGGGGTTCCGACTTAAAGACTTATCTATTGATGAGATGGTAGGGGCCTGATGCTTTGGCTGTTTGTCGGGCCCACCGGGGTTTACCTGTTGGATTTCTTTTGCTCCGGTATTCAGTTTAATTTACTGTTGAGTCCTTATCCTTGCTTTATCTCCTTGTTATATCTTGATTTATTTGTTTTAGGAGATGATGCATTGATAAGTTAGGGGTCTTTCATGCAAACCAAATATCTATGTGTCTTGATCCACATCTGAATTAAGGGTGAGGTTGGCGCCGTTAAACCGGTTTAAGCCCTCCAGTAAAATATTTTACTGACCGTTCCAAGGCGGTACTACTTTGTGGATCTTTTATGTTTTTGTTCTGTCTTGTGTTTGCTATGTTTTGTGCGCGTCTGTTTATATGTGCTTTGTGGTCACCTGCTGGGAAAGGGCTGACCTCTTGGCTCTCGTTTGTGGTGTCTACTGTGAGTTTGTCACTTTCCCATTGGTATCCTGGGTCAGGTGTGGTACTTGATTGTATCGATTCCTGATCTTTGCACCCTTACTTACTTTGCTAAAATTTCAAATGATGTTTTGGGTATACCTAATACTCCTGATATTTTTGGGGTAAACAGTAGATGCTGGGTCCAAGCCTATGTATCAAGAAAAAATGAGAGGAGTACCCCACCCCCACCCCTGGGCATGTAGACTGCAGGACAGGACAACAGAGAATTCAAGACAAGATGTGAATTAATTCCTGTTGATCATAGTGAACTCAAATTATTTACTGAACTTACTCTGCTGGTAACTCTTATAGTGCCTAGGATAACCCATTACTTTCATCACAACTCATTATATCCTCTTTGTAAAATACGTATTCTGGAATATTTATACACTTTTTTTTACATGGGTGTATTTCTGTTTATATTTCGAGCTCTGCAATTAGATGATTTTTCTTCATTCAGTAACTGCAGCAAGTTTTCATAAATATTGGATTTATACCCTGTTTCCTTTTCTTGTAGTTTGAAGCTTCCTGTTGCTCACCACTAATGCGCAAATGGCGATGTTTATAATATATGTTAAACAACACGCTTTCAAGAGTCAGAGGAAAGCAGACAAGAGTACCCGGAATGTGAATTACGTAACTGGCCAATTGACGTAAGTTGTATAGAAAGACTCTGGTTTGGATAGCTCCTTGCATGCTGAGCAATTTTTAATTTTTTTTGAAGCCTGCAGATTCTTATTAACATTTATTAACATTACCATTTTTTACAAATATCCTTTCAATAATGACATCAAAGTATCAAAACGCATAGATCAAGCTCAATTCTGATAAGATTTCGGGCCTGATCATTACCAAACGGCTTACAAAGGTTATCCGACTAAAGTATCCGTTAGCAGAGAATGAAACTAATTATTTTTGCAGACTGAAATTTAAAGTAAACAAAAATGTCATACATGTGCAGCTATTAAGCAATAACGAACGGACTTGGGCAAGTCTACACCACACCAATGTCCATGCAGTGTTAATGAGGCTTGTATAGGGGTTTTAGGGATACAGGATATTTGCCATTTTACTTCCAGGGATATAGGATACTATCCAGGGATATAGGATACTATCCATTTTACTTCCAAGGATATGGGATACTTAGCTCAATATTTTTGTTACCTCCAGGGATATTGAAAAGATAGGAAAATTAATTATGGGGATATTTGCCGATTTATAAGGGACATTTGCCTGTTTACTTCAAGGGATATGGGATATTTGGTACCCCCTATACAAGCCTCGTTAATTGCCCGAGGCCAAATTGGCCTCCATGAGGTGGCTCTAATGAATACATTGAATCTATGTTTTGGGCAAGATATGAAACAATGAAAATTGTTGAAAATTTCAATGCCGTACTGTCGCTGATAATAAAGTGTACAGGGCAGTGCGAATTCTGTATGATTTTAAACATAAATTACTTTTTTTTTCTAGGCATTTAAAATGTTCTGAGCTGTCAACAGTTTGGAAATTCATTAATCTTTTAGCTCCCAAAATGACACCCTTATTGGAACCGGATTGGAACTACCAATCCATCAAAATTTATAGCTGGGTCCTGTTGGGAGGGATAATATATTTTTTATTTCTCTATATACCGCCAGACTCTCTTGCGAGTATTATCGGCACACAGAGTAGTTTAGGGCACTCCTTATTTAAACAAAAATTCTGCCAAAAGTGTTGTTTTTTATCAAAATTTCCACATTAGCACTCCCTGTCGTAATTCTCAAGTATGAGCGAAGCCAGTAATTAGAAAGAAAGAAAGGCAGATGTACTTTGTACACTCCCCCTAGCACAAGAGCGCACACGACGAGGATATTCTATTCTATTCATTTTTTTAACTCTTCTAAAGAAGGCTAGGAAAGCCCTATTTAGTCTCAGTTTTTCAAGCGCTTTGTATGTCCCATTTTAATAAGCGCCTTAGAGACGCATTTTGGCGAAAAGGTATTTCGAGTTTCTAAATCTGCGTTAATCCGCCCAAATAGGTCGAAATCAATGTGTTAACAGGCCATCTCGAAATTATTTGACATACTACTTTATTCCTGGTTCATTATTTCAGTCCAATTGCGCAAGAGAAGATGGCAGATATTGAAAATGGAAATGACGATAGTGCCCTACAAGATGAAGCTGGGGCCGAATTTGACGCCGAAGGAGAACCCGATGAACATGCTGTTGGCGGACCGACTGGAGCAGATGAGTCTGGAATTGAAGATCCGGTACGAATGACCGTTTATGTCAATTTTAAATAGGACAGCAGGGGCGGATCCAGGATTTCTTGATAGGGGGTTGGTTTAAACATATTTTGGGTAGTTTCTGGTATACCGGGCGCAATCGTTATTGTTTACTGTCGCGTGTCTTTTATTCCATTTGCCGCCATATTGGATACGCTTAGCAACGATCAACAACCGCCATCTTGGATTTGTTTCTTTCGATTCGATTGAGCATTTCAGATGAAAAATAAATAAATAATTGTTCGATTTTGTTCGATTCTTTTGAAAACCAATCGTCAACAAATTAAAGTCCATCATTTTGGTAATAAAAGTAAACTCAATCGTTTTTGTCACTATATTTCCCCCCTTTGATGTGCCGGGTCAGCAAAGACAAATTACCGACAACAGAAGAAATGAAAGCTTGGAGAAAGCGGGGTTTGGAGGGGGGTGTGGGGGCGCAGCCCCCAACAAAATAATTCATTAAAATAAAGAAGACATACCTTACTGAAAGTCGTCATCACTAGAGAGATTAAGCTTGTTTGTTAGCGACAGTACCGGTAGGGCCGGTCTTTTGGCTGTTGTTTCTGAAGTTTCAGGGATGGGATCTTTTCGCTTCTTGACAATTGGAAGAGGAATGGGATTCAAACGCTTTGTTTTGGAAGGGGAGTACACTTTTTTTACATTGTCCAGAAAGGCTAGAAATTGATCTTCTGCGTCGTTTAGGTACCTTTTCCTGAAAATGTACTCAATGAAGTAGGTGTCGTACAAGGATTTAACTGTTCCGTGCTTTGGGAGAGATGTCTTTACTGCCCTCCAAGTGCTCTCTATTGTATTTGTGTGGGCCCCTGTTTCCTTGTTCACAAACTCCTTGCTGTGATTAACAGTCTGGTGAGTGTAACCCTCTTCTGACAGCCTAGAATAGGACTTCCAACAGTCTGATATGATGGTGGTACCAGGTAAAACGTTCGCCTTGATTATTGGAATTAAAGTGTCTGCACTTCTGTCTTCTACAGTTGTCAAAAAACAATTCTTTGAGTCTCTTTCAATTCCCCCAAACACCCACACACCGTCCTTTCTCCTTCCCTTGTGATATTTCCTTTTCCCGAACTTGCTTTCATCTATTTCTACCACTTTTCCCGGACCACCTACCTTTACATTTTCACTCCCAATTATTTCAGAACAAACCTCTCTGCATAGATTGTACCAGTCCACATTAAGCGTGATTCTCCCCTCAAAACAACGTACACAATCTCTTGAGAAATTTCCAATTATCCCTCTATCTTGTAACCATAAAATTAATTCACTAGAAATGCGTGTAATTTCATAAATATCGTCGTAGACAAGTGGCATTATTTGACAGCTATTTATTTACAAACAGACATGGCGGCGCGTTTCTACGTCACATCCAATGAAATCGCTTAAACAGCTCACGTGGTATCGCCCGTCAAAACATAGTCACGTGTCAAAACAAAAGACAGCTGATCCGCCATTATGGAAGCCAGCGAACCAATTCTTTTCATCTTTCAGAACTAATTAATACCTTTCGGTATTACATACCGAAGGTATTAACATAAAATCGCACATAGAATTCATTTTTGGGGTTATTTTTGCTTTTTGTTGCATATTTTACGAGATCGACACGCTGTCGCGTGTCTCTGTATATAGTGTCTTGCGTGCGAAGCAAGAGACAGCCTTCGGCTTTCCATGGTGCCCTTCGGGCACTATTATGCGCGCAAAGCGCGCCTTTTTCTACTCATTTTTTGCGCCCGGTATACCAGAAGTGCGCCCATATTTTATTCAAATTAATTTGTCCTACATGGTAAATACAAATTGAAACAATAAGATGAGGATAAGAACGAAAGCATGTAGCTTATCTATCTATCTCTATCTATCTTTACTGGTTCGCTCATACATTAGCATTACACCAGGGAGCGCGAATTTGGAAATTTTGATAAAATAAAAAACAAAAAACACAAAACAACACAAAAAAAACACAAAAACTTATATAGTTCTTCTCCAACTGATTAATAAAATTTACAAACAGGTCTAAGAAACGCATACAAGGACAGAATTTCTGTCAAACGATAGAAGATCTTTCGTTTCACAGATCTGGTTATCTGTCAAAAGACAGATATATGCTGTTTGAAATGTTACAGTATCAAATAAATTGTACAATTCGAAAAAAACGCATACTGGTACATGTTGAAAACTCATCATTTTAACATCAACGACCTTTTAGAGAAGACCAGAGGTGTCTAGAATAGTGCATTTTCTGCGGAAATAAAGGAATACGCACCCTCCCTTTTCCCCTTGTATTCTGGTCTTGAAAACACTCTAATTCAGGTATTGTTTGCCTTTTTCTCCGCTGTGTTGCTGAAATTGAAACTGCGTTCTGTCAATCTACCTGCAAGTCGCCATCTTCCTTGACTGGTTGTCTCCTTTTTTCTGATAAAGTTCGTTTTTGGCCGTTTCGGTTGCAGAAGCTGGATTCGTTTAGTTGGTTGAAACTACGGTAGACAAGACAGTACAACATATATATTTTTTAGGTTATTGGTCGTTTCGCTCGTGAGCAGCTTCACCCATGAGTAGGCCCTTGTTATACATTTTTATTGTTTCGCCAAACCCCATTATTGTTTGTCACTCTGTCCGTATTTGATTAACATGTGCATTGGAATGCGCAGATGCAGGAATTTTTGCCAGGCGGATCCAGGCCCGACTGCAGACCTGTTTACAACTACGTTTTTTGCGTATTTTCTACGCTTTTGTGCTTCCAAATACGCTCTACGGATCACTATTGCAAAACTACGCACAGGACGAATTCCCGATTTTTTAGTCAATTTTTGTCTATTTAGGATCGTATCAAGACGTTTTTTCTCTACTTAAGGGAGTTATATTCTTCACTGATCCATGGCGGAATCAATCAGCTGGTCAATTACTTAGTGTCAAACAAGCTCATGCTGTGTGATTAAGTTAGTGCCAATTAACCGAAAAACTGCTCAGGAATGACAATTATAAGGCTTTGTTATTTATTTATTACATGAATAACGCTGATGTTGTAATTGTAATGGGTTTTTGCGACCTAATTTTTTACCGTCAGAAGCACAGGGGCCTGTATCATAATTTTTTAAAGTTTTGGGGGCCCAGGTATATATATATATACAAAAATGCCCCTAAAACTTAAAAAAAAACATGATACAGGTCCCTGTGGTCAGAAGTATGTTTTCATAGTTAATAAGACTGTATTGGAGGTCAAAATGTTAAATAGACTTACTGTGTATAGACCAAAACAATGATCTGTTTGAGTAAATATTAGATCTAAGTTGGTAAAGACAGATTCAGAATAGTTTACTGGTGAAAAACAATTTAACATTTCACCACCTGCTGTAAGTGGGGCAATAATTTCTAAGCTCTCTCACTCTAGACTTTTTAATGGTTGGCACTTTCTAAAAATTAAGTAAGATCATGGTCTTTCTACCCTGGTCAGATGCATTTCTTAACCCTTTATTCTGACTCTACATGGGCAAACCCTGTAGTAAACTGTAACAGGCCTGCATATAAGCTTTTTATTATGAAGTCCGGTTGTTATTTTTTGGTGGGTATGTAAAAGATTAGTTCCTGTCTGTTTTAGCCTTTATTTAAGGCTTTATAGTTTGTTAAACTTGGAGTATGTTAGACTACACTTAAGTACTCAAAAATACACTTAACTGCATCCGTGACTACACATACGCGACTTTCAATGTAAACAGGTCTGCGACTGCCAGAAAACAGCCCTGACAACGTTTGTTTTAGTCATCAACTTATTTTACTGTTTTACACAGGGTGTCCAATGGTTGTTTCAGAGCAAACTAGAATTTTCCAAGGTTTCAGGAGGTTCCAACACTTACCAGGGGGGCGGGTCCACCTTTTTCCAGGGTGATCCAAATGCTAAATTCTATAGAAACGGATATAACTTGTGATATTTCAAGGGGGTCTGGACCCTCTATCCCCACCTCTGGATCTGTGCGTGATTGGATTAGGATAGGATAGGTTTTGGAAACCCAGCAAACACAGTCTCTCGGCCCATCATCAAAACTCCCTTTGGATAGTGGAATGGCATTTTGCTGGGGAGCGGATGTTGGCACAGTTTTATATGTTTAGTAGTTTAATGGGAACTGATAGGCGAATTTCACATTTTGATACAAATAAATGAGACTGACATTTTGTTCAACATTTCCTCTGACGAATAAACGAACGATCTCCTGCGAGTAAGTGGCATTGATATAACCCTACCCCCTGGCTAAGCTATGCTCAATCAATTAGTCCTTCCAAGTAATATACCAATACAGACCTCTATTACATAATTACAATTTGAAAATGATTTTAGAATCTCAAAATACATTGGAATGCATTTCCACGTGCTCAGATATGGAATAAAAACGTGTTTCTGAATTGTTTATGTGGATGTGGAGGGATTGTCTCATACACAGAACGGAGGTGTTTTACAAAAAAAAAAAAAACACACGCAAATAAGTGTCATTTCTGGCAGATAAGGTCCTAAAAGGTTCTTCTTCTTTGGATCAGAGATTGGTTAATTTTGAATTGGATACTTATATACCTGGGTATGTTTTGACTTGGGACTGCTTCGACTCCAATTGCTCATTGTGCAAAACTAAATAAGGCTGAAACCATCTGTTAACCCATAACGGCCTCCGTATGTTGGTTGTCAATGTAAATATGCAATACAACAGTTTCTGTGTAGTACAGCAGACGCTGGAAAACGGAGGAACAAAAGGGCAACATAACAAGAAAAATAAAAGGGGTCCAGTCAACCCTTTTATGTCACGTGACAAACAACTTTGCCAATATGGCTGACAGATGTGAGAAGTGAAAACTGAGACAATTTCAATCGATATTTGCAGTTTTAAATGGCACTTCCGGAAAATTTAAGCGTGTAAACTGTTTTATTACAACCGTTTTCTTCAAAGTGCACCAATATATCAACTTGGAATGTTCTCAAAAATGTTGTTTTACCTGTCTAGTCTTGTGTATTCCTTGCGACATCCTGCGGTTTTGTTGAAACAGAAAGTAGCAAATGAAAATGTGATAAAATAATGACATATCTGTCATTTAATAGATTGGTAAAATCTATGAAATGACAGATATTCTATCGTTTGACAGAAATTCTGTCCTTTTATGCGTATCTTAGACCTGACAAAGGTAGCAACAACAGAGGATTTTCTGAAGTGTAATGTTTTTATTTAAAAAATACACAGTCATAAGGTACAAGTCTTCAGAAAGACAGGGCCGCTTGAATTGTCAGAATCCGTTAACAAATAAGAAAGTTACGCTTTGAACATCACTACCCTTCATAAATCTGTATATCAGAATAGATCAATTTGTGTACCTGGATTGTGTATTGACACAATACACATTGCTAAGCATCGGTCATTTTTTCAAATACTGGTGGTGTTATTTTCAGTTGTAGTACCGTTAAAATTGGCACATTAGCACAAATTAGCTTATATTTAGATTATTTAGAGATGCACTATATTTGTTGGGGAAGCCCAGGCAAACATCTTGCTGTAAGTTCCACGCAGTTCCATAGGGAAATAACAGAGATACACGGCTCAGAAGTTGACCAATCTTAAAGCGTGATTTTAAGTCACATGGTTGCCGGAAAGTTCCGTTTTTTTTTGTAATGATATAATTTCTATATTTATCCTCATAAATGCAAGCTAAAAATATTTCTTGTAGAATGATTCGATGATTTTTTTATGAATTTTTAAAATAGCCATATGTTCGAGGTGGCTACCGCCATTAGACACATTTTCTGAAAAAATAACAATGTCGCCTAAATTGAAATGGTGATAGTGCAACAAGTATATTACACAAGTATATCAAATTGATATCATCGGAAAGCTTGTTCTTCCAAGATTGTATTTATTCATAGTTTATTCTTATTTGTTAAATCAGGGAGCAAAAATTCCACTCGTCCTCTCGTAATTACGAGTGAAATCTAGAAAGGAAAAGCAATTCTTCCCAAAGCACTCGTCCTGTAGGACGAGTGTCCAGGATGAGTGCTTTAGGAAGAATTACTTGAGGAAGTCGTATTACATATTACTCACTTATGTTCTTTATTGCATACGCTTTTAAAGGACATGTGCATGCGTTTGCAGGACGAGTGAAAGTTGTAAGTCGCTCGTCCTGCAGAGAGAGTGCAATATTTAAATATTTTTGTCCCCTGTAAATAATTATGATAAGATTGCGTTTTGAATTAGACTGGGTCTGTCATATTGGGGATATATACGGAGAGGCTGTCTTATCAATTCCTCTGTCATTGCTAACAAAGGGGGTTCGATTAGTTGACTTTACCTGAGGCCAGTTCAACGATGCGAGCGCTCTGGGACACTCATTGTACCAGACCTGTTTACTACTACGTTTTTTTTGCGTATTTTCTACGCTATTTAGCTTCAAAATATACTCTACGGATCACTATTGCAAAACTACGCACAGAGTGAAATCCCGATTTTCTATCAATTTTTATCCATTTTGTTTCATTTCAAGACGCTTTTTCTCTGCTTAAGGGAGGTAATTTCTTCACTGATCCTTGACTGTGTTTATCAGCTGGTCAATTACTGTGAACAAACAAGCCAATTAGTCATGCTGTGTGAGCAAGTTAGTGCCATTCAACCCCAAAACTGGTAAGGAATGACAATAATACGGCCTTTTCATTTATTAATTTCATGAATAACATTGGTTTTATGCCATTGTTGTAATTGTCATAGGTTTTCGCGACCTATTTTTTTACCGTCAAGAGTATATTTTCATAGTTAATGAGACTGTATTTGAGGTCAAAGTATTATATAGACAATCCTTACATGTGTATAGTCCAAAACAATTGTCTGTCATGCAAGATTTTTTTTATTTTTTTTATTTTATTTTGATGGCATAGTGTTCAAAATTGAGCGAGCCAGTAAATATAGAAAGATGAACTGTTTTAGTAAATATTAATCGGCTTTAAGATTGAAAAGACTCAGAATAGATCTAGTTTAGTGGTGAAAAACAATTTAACATTTCACCAGCTGCTGTGAGTAGGGCAAATAAACCATAAGTTCTCTCCCTCTAGACTTTTTAATGCTTGCAAAAAAAATAGTCAGATCAGGGTCAGGTAAGATGCATTCCTCAGCCGTTTATTCTGCCTTTGGCAATACGTCTTTCTATATTTGTTCAAATAATCCACCAACTATGGGGCGGATCCAGGATGTCTTGATAGGGGGTTCAAATTTACAAAGGGGGGTTCGATTTGTTAATTTTATAAGATCATTTGTCAATGTTTCCTGATTTTTCTAAAAATTCTCCATGAAAATTAAATATTTTAGTCTCAAAGGGGGGTTCCCTCTAAATCCGCCACTAATACCTGTCTGGTTTACTGACACTCTGACTCTACATGGGCAAAGCCTGAAGTAAACAGGCTGCCTATGATCTTTTTATTATGAGAACTTTGATGGGCTTTTAAGTTTTTGGTGGGTATGTAAAAAGTTAATTAAATTCTAGTGTTGTTTTATTATTGGATAATCAATCATAGAAAACAATCGGTCAGGAGGTTTCGATGATCGATTATATTCGAAATTTATCAAATGAAAAGGAAAACACAGGTTCCATCCCAAAGAATGTCTATCCTTGTACTGCTTTATAAAAAAATCTTAAGCGTCAGTTTCATGCTATTTTATGAACAGTACCTTACCACAACAGGTCCTGACAGCCAACTAAATTCAACAGCCATTGACATATTTACCCTTTATGCACTTGGGAAGATACATCAAATGGTTACAGGTTATTATTTCAAAATAAAATTGTATTTCTTCTCTGAAGATTGTTTTTGTCTTAGCAAACAGTGTGGACCCTGTAAGGCATTTCATCTGGGTCTTCAGAGTTTGTGACAGTATCACAGCACACATTTATGGGACATTGTACAATGTACAAAGGGTTAAGGTGTGCACTTGCTGTAATTACAGTTTATATCTTTATTTATATTCTATAAACCTTGCATTTTCTTGCAGCAAAGTTGCAAATTTAGAATAGCAGCTTACAAGAGTCAGGCGTGAATATTTTCGATTATAATCGATTATTACCAAACATAATCGATTAGTAGAATCGAAAGCAGGCCTCGAAATATCTTAAAATAGGCACTTGCCCTGCATCACAAAAATTATTGGCATATATGGGAAAAAATTTAATTTTCACTAGGAATATCAAAATTTTCACTCGCCCTGCAGCCTTAGGCACTCGTAAATACGAGCGGACGAGTGCTATTTTCGAGCCCTGGAAAGAAATTTTCGATTGATCATCGATTATAATCGATTATCGATACAACACTATTAAATTCTTATCTATTTTAGCCTTTTATTTAAGGCAATATAGTTTGTTAAACTTGGTGTATGATAGACTACACATCAGTACTCAAAACTACACATAACTGCCTCCTTGACTACACATACGCCACTTTCAATGTAAACAGGTCTGTTGTACTGATGCCAGGCTTTACACTTTACGAATAAAGATAGGTACTAGAACAATGAGCGCCCGCGAATGCTCACATTGTTTAACTCGCCTCAGATTATTAATTTTTCCTGATTTTTCTGAAATTCTAATTTTGTCTCAAAGGAGGGTTGATTGAAATCTCTGGATCCGCCACTATATAGGTACTGGTTCTAGTAGACTCTGACCCAGTATAAACAGACTGGTCACTGACAGAAATACAGTTATGTTGTCGTAGCTTTGTTTTAGCGCTATTTCAAAGTACTGCAGCCAACGAAAGCACAGACAAGACTGTGCATTGGCATAAACTGGACTGAGCCTTACATTGCTTTAAAATGAGACAAATACCAAATTTCCACTTTTTTTCCTCCCATTTAGCATCGAAGTTAATGTCTGTTGGCAGAAGGCTCTGGCGGAGCTGTTCATTTGTGCAGGCTTGTCAGTGATCCATCGTTGCTTGACTGGTTAAATCGTCACATTTGGTCCAGGGCAGATTCTCACTTTATAATGGAAACTTAATTCAAAAAATGGTCTTTTTTTAACTACTTTTCAAATTAAAAAATCCAGTCGTCTATACAGAAAAAACGTGACAATTTAGGTACGGTCAGAATTTCTCGCTGAGTTGTGATTAAGTAAGATTATTAATTATTTGCATATTCATAACCTTTGATATCACTATGAATGAAAATATGTTGAAAGATTGATATCTGAAATGTGTCTGTAAGCTAAAAATGAAAGTCCCTTGACATCGTCAATAGAAAATTTAATGGCAACTTTGGTCAAGGGTTGGTCCAACATGATTGCCTCTTAGAATATTAGGTGAATTCAAATATTTTTATGATTTATATACTCTTTGGGATCTTTGTAGATAACAAAATGAAAAAAGTTGGAACAAAAAAGGATTCTCTAGTAATTTTTTTTAAATATACCTGACATCGTCAATATTGCAAAAAACTGGTCTCGGGTCTAAAATGGTTGACAGGGTCCAGTATTTTGGCTATTAATTAAAAGAATCAAGAGTCATAAAAAACATTTTTATCCATTTTTAAGAAGACTATAATGAACGTGTGATCCAATTTTTATGCTTATTTTTGCATATTTTGATGCGTTGGTCCCGTTACCAGTCCGTGTATACTGGGTCCGAGTAGTAGAGTTCCAAAAACTTGTCTTGATCTTTGCACCATTACTTACTTCTACATCTCTTCTTAAGATAACAGGGTGGGTAGTCACGTGGATTTTGTTTGGATACACTGAACGGATGTTCAAATACACTTCACAGATATTCTGAACGAATGTAAGATTTCTCTTTGTTTTCTCATCTATACCCAGAAAGTTATACACCATTTTCCAGCCCACATTTTCCCGATCAAACACTACCATGATATCCCTCATAAAGCTTCTTACTTTTAGTGCAGACTCTGTCACAAAGAAAATAACTGTCATTCCTGCAGTTTATTTCTATAATTCAGGCTCGATCTTTGCCACTTAAATTTTTGTGACAGTCTGTACTCAAAGTAAGAAGCTTTATGAGGGATATCTTGGCATCTTTAGACTTTAGATCAGGAAAAATGTTGGCTGGAAAATGGTGTATAACTTTCTGGGTAACGATGAAAAAGCATGGAGAAATCTCTACTTACTTTTGCTTAAAACATCATTGTGAAAAGAAGTCAGACATTTTCCATGCAGTGTATTTAAACAAAATCCATGGGATTACTAGTGTTGTTCGATTATTGGATTTTTCATAATCGATCATCGAAAATAATTGGTCAGGAGGTTTCTATTGATGATCGATTATAATTGAAAACTATCAAGTGAAAGGGAAACACAGAATTTTCCAAAAGAATGTCTATCCTGGTACTGCTTTATAAAAAAAAAATCTTAAGCGTCCGATTCATGCTATTTTATGAACAGTACCTTACCACAATAGGTCCTGACAGCAAACTAAATTCAGTAGCCATTGACATATTTATCCTTTATTATCCCCAGTTTTTTTAAAAAAGCGTCGGGGATATTGCAATCGCCTCCGTCCGTCCGTCTGTCCGTCCGTCACGCTATCTCCTCCTAAACCATTGGACGAAATCCAACCAAATTTGGTGTGTGAGTTGCTCACATAAATGGGGTGCGCAACGGCACATTCTTTTTGGCCCCGCCCCCTGGGGCCCTAGGGAGGGGCAAAAAGGTCAAATATCATTAAAAATCATTAAATTTCAATTACAAAGTCAATTTCAAAGATTTTTAAACCAAACTTTGTGTGTCTTCTCAGAAATGAAAGATATAAAACAGATCAGACGGGATTTTCATTTGGTCGCCTGGGTCATGCCCCAGGGTTGGACTTGGAGGTACTGTGGGGGGTTGGGGGGGTCAATTTTTTTTTTTCCAAGATTCAACCAGATTTGGTGTGTGAGTTACTTACATGAATGCCACATGCAACGGCACCATTTTTTGGGTCCCCGGCCCCTGGAGCCTTGGGAAGGGGCCAAAAGGTCAAATATCATTAAATCTGAATTACAGTCAATTTCAAAGATTTTTAAACCAAACTTTGTGTATCTTCTCACAAATGAAAGATATATAACATATCAGACAGGATTTTCATTTGGCTGCCTGGGTTATGCCCAGAGGTGGGACTTGGTGGTACCGTGGGGGGTTGGTTTTTTTTTTCCCCCAAAATTCAGCCAGATTTGGTGTGTGAGTTACTTATATGAATGACACATGCACCGGCAAAATTTTTTTGATCCTCACCCCGGACCTTAGGGAGGGGTCAAAAATTTAATTTTCTGAATATGGTCATGTGGCAATATCAAATTTAAGGGGATGAGCAGTAGACCAGGATAGACTAAAACATTTTAACCTATAATCAAAATGGTGACCTTGAGATGGGGTCAAAGGGTCAATTACCAATAGATTTCTTCGAGAGCGTGGGGATTTGCGATGGCGCGCCATCGAATGTGTTCTAGTGCACTGGATTTAAACAATAAACTTGGGAAGGTTCATTGTATACATCAATGGGTCCGACAAAGGTTATTATTTCAAGATAAAATTTTATTTCTTTCTCTGAAGATTGTTTTTGTCTTAGCAAACAGTGTGGACCCAGATGAAATGCAGCATTCTAAGGCATTTCATCTGGGTCTTCACTGTTTGTGACAGTGTCACAGCACACATTTAGGGGACATTGTACAATGTACAAAGGGTTAAGTTAAGGTGTGCACTTGCTGTAATTACAGTTTATATGTATAAACCTTGCATTTTCTTGTAGCAAAGTTGTGAATTTAGAACAGCAGGTGGGAATATTTTCGATTATAATCGTTTATTAACATACTCAATCGATAAGTAGAATCAAAAGAAGTTTTCGATTGATTATCGATTATAATTGATCATCAATACAACACTAGTGATTACCCACCCTGGATAAAAAAAATAAGATGAGCTTTATTTTGAATCGGCAAAACATATAAACAATACAACAAAAGCTCTTTGTGAGCTTTTGAACCAACTATGAAAATAACAATGAATTAATGCATAGTGACTGAAAAGATGAGGCACACATTTTTCATAAAAGTACATGCATACATGAGAGTTCTTAAGTTGCATGATTACAGACATATGATATTTAAAGCACTAAAACCATATAGTATATAAAGGCAATAATTACGCCATATGATACCCTATGTCTGCCGCGGTTCATCACTCTGTTAAAACGTACACAGCGAGACAGCAGCCATGTGGCAGAAACCAATGTCCAAGCATCATTGCCGCTACCCTAGCAGCATGAACTCCCAGTGCAGCATATAGCATTAGATCCCATATAGCAATGACTGTATATTTTAATAATTTCATTATAGGAGTTGGAAGCTATTAAGGCTCGGGTTAAAGAAATGGAAGAAGAAGCAGAAAAACTAAAAGAGATGCAGAATGCTGTTGATTTGAAAATGATGACGCCACCAGCAGCAGGAGGTACAACCATAGACCCTACACAGGTTTAAATAAGCAAAAATTTTCAGCGTAAACTTGTAAATATTTTCTTACCCATCAATTTTAACATTTGGTTTGGGTGCTCAAAAGAACCGTCTCATTGAGACGGTTCTTTTGAGTACCCACAACATATGTTTTGGTTGAGAAATAAGAAAATTAAATTTCCGTTACGCACTCTTAACTAAAGTCCTGACCCTAGCTTAACTCTTTGGATGCTGATGAATTTTTCATGCTTTTGTTGTCTTTCTGCTGACTTTTTTTCATAAGTAACTTTTCCAAAAATTCTCCCAGGAACCCTATCAGAGTGTCAAACGGTTTGGATCCTGATCAGGACAGACATTTTTTTGGTCCTGATCTGGGTCCAAGCTGTTTGCATTTAGGTTATCTGATTGGAGATAACAAAAGTCGCCGCTAGCAAGGAAAGAGTTATACAGCATATCACCCTTTTTCAGGCATTGCTAGATGTTGATTCTGTTTGACAAACATCATTGTGGTCCATAACTTATTATTTATGGATAGTTTATATATATTTTCTATGCCCTTTCATTTCATTTCTGGCTTTCAAATACCAACGCTTCTAAGCTCAAAGGACCTCGAACAGTCTTCATGAAGGATTGCCCATAAAATGGTCAGAGAAAAGTTTCAAAGAAAGTGGTATTTTTTCCATGAAAAAGATAGTAACTTTAACTCTCCAATTATACGCACAAGTATTTTTCGCATTGGACAAGTACCTATTACAAAGTATGGGTTGAAACACTGTTTCTGCTATTTATTCAACATATACCCCCCGTGACCAAACTAATCCAGAGCCTTTTCCACCTATTTTGGGAAAAGGCCCCTGGCTTGAATTAGGAAAAAATATGCGGCATTTTGGGTTATTTTGGGAATTTTTTAGAAGTGTAAACTGTTAAACAGTAAAAAAACACTTAAACTTGTGCATGATCATGATGATTTTATTCATGTGTATATGAAGAGTTAAATCAATGTATTATATCTTATTACTATCACAAAGTCCAAAGTTACAGTTCTGCTCAGAGAGCAATTATGCAGCTATTTTTCAATTGAATTCGCTCCCTGGTAAGATTCTCTCTTTGGTTCAGATTGGGAATTTTTTTTTAAATTGGGAAAAAAGGAGGATATTTTGGATTGGGAATGGGGCTTATATTCGGCCCCTGGTGATAGGGAGAAAAGGCCCTGTAATCCTTTTGCATACAGTTGTGGTTTTACATTTAACACATCATATAAAAATGGCATGATTGGTCGTGGGGGTGAGGGGGGGGTGACGATGTCAAAATGCTCAAAAACAATTCATTATAAAAACTTATTAGGAACTTATTTTGTACAAACCTGTAGGTAAATGGCATGTATCAGGGCTTTAGTTAATATTGTGTACCAATTAACTAATTGTCTTATTTCTCAACCAAAACATACGTTGTGGGTACTCATATGAACCGTCGCAATGAGACGGTTCTTTTGAACACCAAATCTGATGAGTAAGAAAATTCGTAGAATTTTACACTAAAACTGTGCTTATCTAGAACATGTATACAGTATTCAGTTATGATACACCTCAGTGAACAAGTCAAACAAGTTAAACTGAGTGCACTTGAAGTATAACAGGTAATAGTCAAAAGTTATGGACAGCATACTTATTTAGAAGAAAAGATGAAATGTTCACAACCCCAATTTTATGCAAACTTATCACTTTCATCTCGAGTTTTATGCTGCAAAAACTGTTTCTCTGTGTATTTAGGTGAGTACCTGGCAAAACTTTGATTTTCTGTGAAATAAAAATTTGGTCACAGAAAATACCCCCACCCCCTTCACCATGAAGTCCTGGCGTTAATATGCAATATTTTCCAAATACTTTTATTTTGCTAGGTGCACTAAATGTAAGGGTTTGATTTAAGCACAAACAATTAGTTGTAAATAATGTATTATCCTAGCCACAGGCTTTTCAAAATTTGGGCAGATTGACTAGGAGACTGTCAGAGGTCCTTTGTATGAGTGCGTTCATGTTGCAAATTAGACAGATAGCTACTTTCGGTTTCATGTAGTTTTAAAAGATTGTGAAATAATATAGTGAGAGGTCACTGAGCGAATCTAAAAGGGAAAAGCAAAGTTTGGATCATTACTCCAGGACACAAGAAGTAGCTGAAAAAATCTATGGTTTGTAAGTTATGCTTTTTAATACACACCCCAAAATTGCATAGAGTCTAAGACTGGGAGGCATTGCATAAGGCAAGCGCTTTGTGACCACCTGCTATGCAATGGTAAGTTACAAAAGAGCACCTCATAGCTCTATGCGACAAATCTTGAGCTTTTTAATCTTTTGCAAACAGCGAAGACCCAGATGAAATGCTGCATTTCATCAGGGTCTGCACTGTTTTCTATGACAAAATAAATCTTCAGAGAAAGAAAAATACAATATTTTTTTGAAATTATAACCTGTATATGAGAACCACAGGTTATAATTTCAAAAAAATATTGTATTTTTCGTTCATCAATGTATACAGTAGACCATTCTGACTATTGTACATAGTTTTATGGAAAATTCCATTAGTCTGAAATGGGTCACTTTGATTTTGTTTCAGCATCTGGTTTTCCGACAATGGAAGAAAAGTTAGAAGCAGATGGTCGTTCCATATATGTGGGAAGTGTTGACTACCAGTCCACAGCTGAAGAACTCGAGCAGCATTTTCATGGTTGTGGGTCTATAAACAGAGTCACCATCCAGTGTGATAAGTTCTCAGGACATCCTAAAGGGTTGGTACATGTTTTCCCTATTTTCTTTGTAGACAAATGGAATCATCCAGTGTGATAAGTTCTCAGGACATCCTAAAGGGTTGGTACATGTTTACCCTATTTTCTTTGTAGACAACTGGAATTTGTCATAAAGCTTGATACAGTTTCATCAGGGTGGTAGATTGTATATAATGATGAGTCACAACTGATAATTTCCAAGTAGTATTGAATTTCTTTCTCTGAAGATAAGTTTTGTCTTAGCAAACAGTGCAGACCCTGATGAAATGCCTCTTTCTGTGGCATTTCATCTTGGTCTTAACTGTTTGCAAAAATATTGATTTACAGTTATCCAGGCTACAAAGAGAGTACTAGGTGAGCGTCTTTTGATATCAAGTTTACTAGGCAAGGCTTTGAGAATCCATGTTTCATGCTTGCCGAGTGATTCGACGTACATTCTCGAAGCCGAGCTCTGGTAAACTTGATATCAAAAGAAGCGAACCTGGTATTTCATTTATCATTTTACCCATTGGTCCACTCTGGCGTCACTACGTTATGTCCTTGAGCAAGACACATTAATGCTAGCTAAGTACTGGTTCAACCCAGGAAGATCCGTCCCTACATAACTGAAAGATTGTTGATGGGATGTAAAGAATCAAATCAAACAAAAACATTGGTTCAGAATAGCTTATTTATATAATTTTGTGTGAGTCCTCTACTATGATTTTCATTAGGCTATTTCATAGTAAAAAGAGCCAATTTCAAGACTACTGTGATGGTCTGTCTGTTGCAGGAATTAAGTGGGGCTTTTAGGGCTTAATTTTGTTAGACTATTTGAAAGCTTTTATCTTTACAAGTAGACATTTTGGCAAAATAAAAATCATGTTTAATGAAGGCCATGCAGTTTTTATTCTAGGATTTGAAAACCAGGGTGATTTTTTAAAGGGAGCATTTTACTTAAGTGTGGTTAGGTGAACTGACTGTCTTAACATGGCCATAGCTGTTGACTGAGATGTAAAGAATCAAACAAAAATATTCGCCTATTGAAAGACTCAAATCAGCCCAGGCATTGTACAGTCTGATCAGAGTCTTCATTGGGTGCTCTGTAG
>CAXHUL010000468.1:75200-101482 GCA_964019695.1 Loripinus fragilis | reverse complement strand
AGCCATTGCTACTGCTAGTGAATTCATGACACTGTTTTATTAGAAAAAATATAATAATAGATACCAAAAAAGAACCAGTATGATGATACTACAACAAAGAAAGCCAATAACAGCTTAGCCTTCCTCAGAAGAAACCTCTCAAGTTGCCACAGAAATATTAAGGCACAGTGTTAGGAGACCCTGGTCAGTCCCACCCTGGAATATGCCTCTACAGTCTGGGACCCATACATGCAGAGAACCATCAAAGAAGTTGAAGCAGTCCAAAGAAGAGCCGCTTGTTTCGTCATTGGAGACTACAGCTACACAAGCAGCCCCAGTCAGATGAATGAGGACCTAGGCTGGCAGTCCTTATAGAATCGATGCAGAAGTGCCACTTTGTCATGGTATACAAAATAACCTATGGACAGCTGCTTCCTACTTGCATCTTACCTCAATCAACACCCGAGGCCACCATACTGTCTTACTGTGAGACACATACAGCCAATCCTTTTTTCCCATCTGGTATTCACTTGTGAATTCAACTGTTAGAAGACCTCGTCACAGCCCCCTCCTTCGAAGCCTTTAAGGAGGATCTACAGAGGCAGACTTTCAACTAAATGCACATACAGCTTTATTGTTTTATCCACTTTTAAGTCTGTACATACTGTGCCTCACTAGGACCTTTAAAGTTTTCACCGTGTGACAATGCTCCAGGCAGACATGGGGCGAATTAATTGTTAATGCTAATGCATTATTAATGAATTACTGGAAAAAGTAATGCATTAAATTTTCCAGTAATTCAAGGTAATGATTAATTCAATAGTTTTTGAATTACTTTAATGCTAATTCAATGCATTACTTTTGTCAAAATGCACTGCATTACTTGCATTACTTTGTATGACTGTCTAACATAAACTTTGCATATACAGACTGCACAATAGAGAAATAAGATACACAACAAAAGGATGAGTTTCCATAAGTTATTTCCATTCACAGTTTCCTGTTGTTCAACTTGCTTGTACGAGGGTCATCCAATAAAGAATGAGACTTTCTTCATAGTCTTAAAATCTGTGCATTTAGTTAAAATTAACCATAATGATACAGCACCCTAGATAAGCAGTGTATTTGTGTAAATACGCAATTAAAATCATCAAAAAAGCAATTGAAATGAAATGTGTGCGTTGCGAAAAGCAATTCTAACGATCAGTATGCAATAACATGCGATGTCATTGTGTACCATTTGGTCCATTATGTTTCCATTCGGCTAATAAACAATTGCCAGTCGGGTATTGATTTTATTTTTACTAGCGAGCGCGCAATATACTCCAGTTTTATGAAAATATCGTTGCCCAGTTCAGTATTTCGGGGAAAAACACTAAGATGAAAGTGAAACTTTGCAAAGTATACATGCTCGAATGTCAACAAAGGGATAAAATTTGCTTCAGGTACAATAAAGTCCGCGATTTTGATACTTTAGAAAGGCAAACGATGGGAGTGAATTAATATGCAAGCACATTCCCGATGGCTTCATGCAATAAGAAAAGGTGTAATCACAGAAAAAGAAAACGTGGCGTAAAAAATATGAAAATACGCAATTGAGGATAACCAGGTTGCGTAATACCCAATAGACCCAAAAGCTGATCTAGGGCGCTGTGATAGTATGATATCCAGGGATTTCATTAAGAGGAGGGAGGCGGGGATTTTCCCCTTCTACTAAGGCATGTTTCCCCTGCTACTTTTGATAAATTTGTATAGAGTCTATAAGCAAATACTGTCAAATCACCTGCCTACTTTGCCTTGATACCCGGATGCCAAAAAAGTTAATGAAACCCCTGGATATCTTAGCAATTCAAGAATAGAAACAATATGTTTGTGATTGATCAGTTGCCATAGTAATGGGATGTTTCGTGGAAGGACTTGAAGATGCTTGGCTGCATTTATACTATATTTTTGATACCTATGGTAATTCAAAGTCGTTTATTTTTCGATCACAGAAAGAGTTTAACCTCTGTATATCATTTCTTCAACTGAACAGTCTTAGTGCCGCATAACATTCTTTAAAAGGAGAACCAAATATGTATATCCTTTATTTTGGCTGCCTAGCAACCAATTTGCTTGATTTTTTTATAAACACACTACCTTGCGTTGCTATGGTAACTAAGTCAGAAATGTATAACCTACAAAAGGTATGTTTATGTACAGCTGATTGTAATTTAGGTTACATGAACAAAACCCTGTTCACTTTAATTGCATTTGACTTTTTGATATTAATTTTTAAAGTCAAGAGGTCAGCGAAAAATACCAGATATTTCTTGGAAACTTGATTTTTAAGCTTTGTTTCCATGGTAACAGCTGAAGACTCTGAAGTATTTCTTTTCCCTTATGGTTATAGAAAGATTGCATGAGCATATACAAGTATTACTAGAAAAATAAACTATAGACCTTAATCTGTTGCCATGGTGACAGCCTATAGTGAGCTGTCCATGTGTGTCCACCTAGTCTTCTTATATTGCCTAGCAACAAAAATTGGAACTATGTAACATGTCGAATATGGTACATGTGAATAGCCAAAAAGATGTGCTAGTTTTGAATAAGATTTCGTAAGTCTAGCATGTAAATTCACTGCGCTATAGCAAAAGTCTCATTCTTTATTGGATGACCCTCGTAAAGAATTATTTGACTAAGGAATATGCAAAATGAAGTGTGAAACTTGCAAGTAAAGGTTTTGATTTATATCAATAAAGTGAAACAGCTTGCAGTTACTGGCAACCCCACATGAACCTAGAATAGTGAAAATGTAGATGGGAAGTGTTGAAATGTAAGATATTTTATCCCGACTTTATTTAAGTGAAATGTTTTTTTTTTTTTTTTTATCTATAAATCATTTTAAAGCTAATTAAATGAGCTTTAAAATGGTGTGAATATTGTTACAATCCAATATCAAAGAAATGAATGTGAAATGTTTTGATCACAATAAGGATAATTATCACTTGATTGTTCTTTTCATACATTTTGACACTTGACTAACAGTGTGTCTCTGTGGTCAGCATTGCTTCAGGGTAAATATAATGGGGTCAAAAATATAAGAGATGAGGGATTAAGATACAGCCTGCATTTTGTTGATTGGATAATCCAGTAAAGAGACTCAAATTGTTTATAATTTTCCTCCCATAAAGTATACTAAAATCCTCCCATTAAATATACTTCCATATAAGAAACTAATTTGGAAAGCTTCCAGTGGTATAATAATAATAATAATAATATACAATGAAATATGATCGTTTGAAAAAAGGAGCTGGGGTTGCTGCATGTGAGTGTCATTCCCTCCAATTTCCATATTATGAAATTCCAACAAATTTTACTGACAAGAATACCAAATTCACTACAAAAAGTGTACATATTGTAACCTGTGGCTCATTTGAAATATTTATATATATATATATATATAAATATCTATATGCAAAATTTACGGTATGCACACATTTTGTTCAATGTATCAAAACGTTCAGAGTTAACAGTATTGTAGAATCTGTTTCATGTGAATGAAAGTAATGCTTAATTCAATGCATTACTTTCTTAAATAATGCTAATTCAATGCATTACTTTTTCAAAATCAAGTAATGGTAATGCGAATTCAATGCACATTTTTGGCAAGTAATGCTAATTCAATGCATTACTTTCCAAAGTAATGCACCCCATGTCTGGCTCCAGGGTATGTGGGCCCTGAACTTACGGTAATTGGAAGAAGACACTAAATATATCGGCTTGACTAAAGAATCTGTCCGCCACTACTTGTTGGATTCAGAAGTTTGCCGAATGATGGTGATCTGTATGGAAAGGCTTATACATCTAACACTTAGTGATTTAGATCATTCCATTCATGAACCAAATTTAAACTACTGTTGTTGTTTTTGTTGCTTTACGTCCCAAGTCAACAGCTATGGTCATTGCGGGACGGTCAGTTCACTTAACCACACTTTTTTCCTGGGCAGGCTTGAACAAGCGGTTAACCAGTAATTTGTGCACATACTTTCGCTTGTAACTGACAACAATCCTTCTTGAATGAATCAGCGGAAGGAGGAGAATGACCTTAGAAATTAATTCTTGATCAATCTACACGAAAGTATGGGACCGGGCCGGGATCGAACTCGCGACCCCTGGATCTGCAGTCAGACACGCATCTGTAGCCAGACACATTACCGACTGCGCTACGCGGCCCGGTGTTTAAACTACTGTATTTCCACGTATCATTCCATTCACAGACAATTTACAGACCAATTTCACAAACGTATAACCCACAGACCAACATCATATCCCTCTAACATGTCCACCAAATGCTAAAAATCACTGACCAATTTTGATCTAGGGTTCAATATGGACCATTAGGGTAATAAAAAGGATCAACAAATCTAAAAAATGCTTTATTTTTTACAAATTGTCTATTGATCTGAGAGTCTGTGTTTTGTCTATGGGCATTGCTACCAAGTACCAACTTTTTGGACCAGGTAGCAAATGCAATTTTCAGGAGACTTTTTTGGTAGTGTAGTAATATGTGGATTGTGGTTGTTGCAGTATTTAGAGGAACCTGGGTACTCCCCGTGCTGGATTAGAAGGTATATTATTTTATGATGCCAAATCGAGTAATGTGAATCTCGGGTTTTTATGCAAGACACGTCACTTAAGATCTGCCGGTTCAGCTGCACAGACGCGTTCAAGGCGTAAGTCCCCTGCCCTTCATAGGAATTTGTGCATTTAATTAACTTGACCACTAGGTTTACTTCAGTATGTGCTAGTAGTAGTTCTAAAGCTTCTCAGCCCTAAGGCTGTTATGTCACTATGGTAGGGCTATCTTCACATGTTCATCTTAGGTATGGTCACACAAGTATGTTTGTTAAATTTAGTGGTGCACATTTTTTGGTGGGCACTTACTTTGAGCTTAATTGCCACTGTGAATTTCGAACCCTGAATATTTTTGTGAAAATGTTTTATTTATGAAAGTAAAATCGATATCATATTAAGCCCATATTAGTCATTTTTTAAGTTTCTTGGTAGTAAAAGAATCCCACACATCACCATAGGCATTTAATTAGTTTAAATTTTTTGTCAAAAACATGTCCAGACTTACCATCAGCACTCACTGACTGATATGTTCGATCTTGAGAACACGAAACGCATTCTAATTTCGAAACATCATAAAACTGGGCACTGGTTCCGGATTGTACACACGTATTTCGTCGAACAAATGGGATAGGACGATTGAATGCCGTAAAAACTGGCTGGACGGAAGCAAAATGTGCACAAAGGCAGATGATAAGAAATGGCTGGTTGAGTTTGACCGCCATTGTTGTTGATTCTAGATACCATCCGGGGGCAGACTTGATTTAGCTGTTCCCTTTACTCCTTCCACTCCGAACATGCAGAACTGAAATCAAGTGTGCTGGTACATCTGTGCTGGCGTACGCCGGAGTACTCCGTATTCCGAGGTGGTGTAGACAGAACAGTCACGTGACCTGTTCCAAAACAAGATGGCGGAGCACTGCCAGCATTTGTGGAAATATTTGTATCGCTTGATTTATTCCGGAGTACTCCAAAGTGCCCAGTTTTACTTGTTTATGTGACTGTTCTGGCGTACGCCGAGTACTCCAAAAATTGCTAAATCAAGTCCGCCCCGGATGTCCTTGGATTAAGGTTCAACTACAGACCGAATACAATTTTTGTCCTGCCGGCTACTTCCGGCTACCTGCCTATTGCCATTATTGACATGTCTATAGGCCTACTATACCCAGTTTACCCACCCACCCATATCAACCAACGCATACGATCATAAGATGAGAAATGGTATTTTTCCAAGATTGGAAGTGCACATAATCTTTGCTAATAATTCTGCCCTTACTTAACCTAACATCACTTAACTTGACCTAACTTTACCTAGCCAATGTCAACATAAGCTAGCCCCACCTAACCAATGTCTACATAACAAAACCTTGGTCGGGTCTAAAAGGCCCTTCCCAGCCGAGCTGCCGAGTGCCGACCTACATAGTTTATTTGGATTACAGTCAAAACGTCCCCAAGTCAAAACGTCCCCTAGTCAAAACGTCCCCGAATTGGTCAAAACGTCCCCAAAAATTGGTCAAAACGTCCCCATGGTAAAAAAATGTTGGTCAAAACGTCCCCAAAATGATTTTTGTTATATATTTCATGCAATTTTAGGCATAATTTTGGATGTTTGAATGAAACTGTTTTAGATAAAGTCTTTTAATCCAGATTCCATTCTGTTATTTCGGCAAAATAACTAAGAATGCAGTTTTTTTCGATCTTTCAAACAACACATATTTTATATTCACTAGTTTTTGATGATTTGCTTTGTGGTTATTATCAGACAATCGCTATGATTGTAAGTTTGGAGTAAAACTTTATTATTTTTTTAGCAAACATATACATAAAGTTTAAATCTAAATCTAGTTCTACGCAGTATATAAATCTCCATTCCAACAGGCGCAAAATTTGCCTAGGGGAAGTGCTTTTGGATAAATAACAAAATTGATAATAGGTGATTAACTCTATTAAAACAGGTGTCTAATACACGTATCATGCATTGAACTGTTTGATAAAGACGTGTGAAAAACTTTCAGCTCAATAATGATGACAACTTTCAGCTCAATAATGATGACAGTGACTCCTCAATTAGGAAACTTGATTAAGAAACTTCCTTAAGCGATATCTTATACATCGTATGTATACACATATCGCATGCAAATAAAATTATGTATCTGTTGTGTATTGTTGTGCATTGTGCATCAGTGTTATCTTGCAGTCGTCCGTCCATTACATCGGATGAGTGGAGGCATGCATTTACTTATCGATGGATAAAAGTCTATAAACCGTTATTTATTACGTTCGTATGCAGTACGCATGCATATATATCTTTCTGTTTGCATACACGGGTTTTAGGTGTAGTATCTTGTATGAATCTACACAGTACAATATATCAGAATACAATTAGCTGGTAAACCGTCAATTTTTAATATGAATACATTTGTTTGATAAGAAAAAAAAAAGGTAAACGTTAAATTAGCTTCTTATATGTGGGGGCTAAATTTTACAATGTCATGTTCGATAAAGATGTATTTAAACAAATTTAAATCTGAAGATCACCGCCCAAGAAACGTGACCTTATTCTCGCGTTGACCTATATGCACAAACTATAATGCTGTAGAGAGTCACATGTCAAGTGCCTGCACGACGTTACTCGTCTGCACACTACATATATACATTTTCAGTGAAACAAGCACCCTTAATGCAACGGAGCATTTTCTGTGTGGAACAATTTTATTTGTTACTCTTTGTCATAAAGTGATTAATAACCGCACCTATCAGATTGCATGGATGCGCAGTTTGATGTGGGCCTTTCTGAAGCCAATTTGGATATTATATTATATATTATTATATTTTTTATTGAGCGAATAACAACGGCGAGGATCAAACTGCGTGAATGCACATTCTGGTCTGTGCCTTTGTTGTTCTTATGCAACTAAGTCAGGTTTTCTCGTAACATGCCCCGCCAGTTATGAGTAAATGTGTATATTGTTATAAATGTGTATCTAATGAAAAAATGAACTGTAAAAAATAATGTACGTTTTTATACATGATATACTTGTGTTGTTATGTCAGTTCACGACGTCCCAGTGATGTTGGGTCTACCGTAACTAATTGCTCTTGCACTTTATTAACCGGTCATACGGAACCCAAGTCGGTGTGTAGTATTAACTCTTTGCATGCTGGCGTCTTAAGCTGATAACATTTGCACGTGGCTTATACCCAGATAAGACCTGACATAATGTGGGATTATCTGGATATTATGATGGTATTCCCGAAACAGTCCTTTAAAACGTTATTTTGAAAAAGAAAAAGAAAAGCGGACATCAAAACATGCGAAAAACTATTATGCTTTAACGCTGATCTATAGCAGCATGAACATGAAAAACATCGTTTCAAACTTTCATACATTAGTACCAGACACTAAAACAAGCTTTTTCATTGTAAGAATCCCACATTTCTTCGAAAAATCTCCTTTGAAAAATGGGGACGTTTTATGGGGACGTTTTGACCAATCTTTTTATCGTGTTTGGGGACGTTTTGACCAATTCGGGGACGTTTTGACTAGGGGGCGTTTAGACTGGTTCTCTCCCTTTAATAGCTTGTCAGCATATTAAGACAGGTAACTACTAAACGCCATTGCGTCTATTTATAGCATATACACTGACGTTGTAATGGAAAAATACGTAGTATTGGAAAATACCTGTGGCGTCTTGAGTCCATCTGCGGTATTGAATAAAAAGTGCATTTGCGATTTTTAAACAACTGCTCCCAGCTAGCATCCCATCACGAGCCACTATCGGCCCGCCGACGAACCGTCACCTGCGGATGGTGGTTTGTTGGCGGGCCGATAGTGGCCCAATTGTACGTGCGGATTGGATTTTTTATAAAGTTATCAGGAATATGGCAACTGAAAAATTACAAGTTCTATAGGTTCCTATAGAAATAAGCATCCCCAACTCAACACTGGATGCGTGGATCCAGAGGGGGTTAGGTGGTGCGGACCCTACCCCCCATCCCCCTAAAAATCACATGTTCTATGGGTTTCTATAGAAATAAGCATCCCCCGCCACCCGAAAATAAACAAAAAGACATTTACCCCGCATCTAGTCAGACGCAACGCGGCCCGGTACAACTATTTTCTGGAATTTCAAATGTTCACAGGGGAAACACTTATGAGACTTTCAGTTTGCACCTACAAAACTCAATCCGTGACGGGGAAGTGGGCAATTACTTATTTCTAACCGATGTGCGGATCCAGAGGGGGTAGGGATAGGTGGTCTGGACACCCCCCCATTAAATATAAATAATAATCACAAGTTCTTTAAGTTTCGTTGGAAATAAGCATTTGCCCCCCCCCCCCCCCATCCCCGAAAAAAAAAAAAAAACAAAACAAAAAAAAAACAGTAGTCAGACATGTTACCGACTGCGCCGGCCGGTAAACCTTCTGAGACTTTCAGAAAACTCAATCCGTGACAGGGAAGTGGGCAATTACTTATTACCATGCGCGAATCCAAAGAGGGATAGGTGCTCCGGACCCCCCCCCCCCCCCCCCGCCGAAATCACAAGTTATATAGGTTTCTATAGAAATAAGGATTTGCATCCCCCCCCAAATCCCCCCTCCCCCCCCCAAAAAAAAAGTTGCACCCCCCCCCCCCCGATAAATGTTACGAACATTTTGAACCGTAAAAAATATAGTTGCAAAAAAACCCAAACAAAAAACACCCTTATCAGAGTTTTTTTCTGTTATTTGAGTCTGGGGGGGGGTACTATAATATTTTCATTCATACGTGGGCTCGCACCATTTTGGGGTTCAAAATTTTGAATTTCAATACCTTTGAAAACTGAATATTTTTTTGGGTATGAAGATTTTGTGGATATCTTTTGGGGTCATCACAAAACACAAAAAAAGTTAACCCCAAAAATGGTCCGGGCCTACGTATGTATGAAAATATCAGAGTACCCCCCACCCCCCTTCTCACCCAGGTGCGAGTATGCTTGGAATTCGTGAACAATATCAGCGGACGTCATATTTTGTGTCTAGGGTCACTACACAGATAGCAAAGATACGTTGGGCCCACGTTGGTAGTTGGTAGAAATGTGGGCGTCGCCGCATACCAACCTTGTACCAACATCGAACCAACGCAACAATGTCGACCATTCTCTCATTATTAAACACCACTATATTATTACAAAATCCTCTGTGCCTGTATTCTGAATAATGTGTTTGGTGTTAAAAGAAGTTTATGTTTCTGGAGCACATGACATTGGACCAGCATTGCGAAGGAGATTTGTTTGATTTGATTCTTACGTCCCATCAACAATATTTCAGTTATGTAGGGACGGGTCTTCCTGGGTTGAACCGGTACTAAGCTATGATTAATGTGTCTGGCTCAAGGACACAACGCATTGACGCCTGTGAGGCTCGAACCCGCGGCCCCTCTGTCTCATGTTCATTAAATAAGCCAGGTTACGAGGAAAACTATCCATGCGCGGATCCAGAGGGGACCGGGGCTCCGGGCCCAGCAAAATCACAAAGCTATAGGATTTATAGTAGCAATACTCGTCTGGATCCACTTGAAAATCTCAAAGGCAAGCCAGAATTCAATGTTGGGCCATTAATTCGGCCGCTAGCGAAACGCCATTGAAATTGGCCGATGATGATACACCTTGAAAGGTATTTGGATTCTCACCATAAAAATGTTGTTAAAGATAAATTGGACTCCCTCTAACAACACTTTCTGGGTCCGTGCATGCCTGTGTCGGGGATTTCCGATCGGATGGGGGTTACTCTGATATTTCGTAGCCTATGTGGACTCGGACCTTTTTTAAGGAGGGGGTCTAACTTTTAATTTCAATAATTTTAGGGGGTTCAGATTGAATAAATATTTTATGGGATCTATGATAAAATTGTGGATATTTTAGGGGAGG
The DNA here is from genome assembly GCA_964019695.1 of Loripinus fragilis. Lineage (NCBI taxonomy): Eukaryota > Metazoa > Mollusca > Bivalvia > Lucinida > Lucinidae > Loripinus > Loripinus fragilis. The sequence goes on along the minus strand of CAXHUL010000468.1, from coordinate 90,976 downwards.
GGGGCGAGATGGTCATCATTCACAGCTAGGGAGCGTGGCGAAAAAGGAACGCATGTGCGCGACTCCCGTAATATGACTTTAAAGCATGTATAATATCATGCGCGGATCCAGGAATTTTTGACAGGGGGGGGGGGGGAGTCCAGACTGAGACGTTTTTTAGTCCTCAGCTTATTTTACAGAGGGGGGGGGGGGCAATGGTTTTATTGCAGAGAAAACTATACTTTCCCAAGGATCCAGAGGGGGTCCAACATTTTCAGGGGAGGTCCATCCAAGGGGGGATCCAAATGCTAATTGCTATCACAATAACTTGTGATTTTTTAGGAAGGGGGGGGGGGGGCTCCGGGGATCCATAGGTTTTAGTTACGCGGTGTTCATTCTTCTAAGATCATTTTAAAGCTATTTAAAAAAAGAAAAACGGGGGTCACTTAAAACCTGGAAACACATCCTACCAGTAACAAAATCCACTTTAAGGCCAATTTCCTCGGGTGTGGTACTTTCAGGGGTGGCACTCTCTTTAAACAATTGTGTTTTGCGTTGTGTTTTGCGTGTCTTTGTTGGTGTTTTTGAGATGTTAATTCTCTTTTGTGGTCCAGAGAGAGGAGAGGAGCGCATCATTCTTTTAGTATTAGCACGCATCACTATCCTTGCATTTCGTTGGCACTCCTCATAAAAAAGTATACATCTTTGATCGAGGTTCTGTAATTTCGAGTAACAGTTTCTACACATAAGGCCTAAATGAAATATATGTGTGGTTCCTGTTTCATGCCAAGAAAATTTAGGGTAGGTAGGTAGGAAAATTATTAAATTTTGTTATAACATTTAACAAAGAAAATAGTGACAGAAATTGAAAAAGTGCCCATTTTTTCTCCAAAGACCATTTTATTGTTTAGGGTATATAGGGTTAAAAAAATTAGGGTAGGTAGGCAACAGGAACGCACATATATTTCATTTAAGCCTAACGCCACTCTCTACATTAATGTCCCCATATTTGGCGAGCAATGCTTTGGCGTTGATGTCTGATCTTTTTGTGGATTCGATCCTTCGGACCTCTTGTGCGCTCTTTCCACAGACCATGCAGACACGCTCTGCAGGGTGCAGATTTTTGTTTTACGGGAGTTCTATACATTTCTATCCCATGCTGTAGCCACGATGATCCACGGATGTATTAGTTTGTCTTCCTGGTGTCTCTTGGTGGTTGTGTGTCTCTTCCTTGCAGTGCCATGGGGTTGTCTGCTGTTTGTGATTGTGGTATTTCCTGATCATGCTCACATACTATTTTTAGGTAGTGAATACCCTTTAAACCTTCTTTACATGAACCACAAGACTGGTGACCTTGAAACATGGTTTGCATCATTGGATAGTAAGTGAGTATGAGCTGACCCACCCAGTCCACTTTCTGTGCCTTTTTAAAGTAAAAAATTTAATTGAATTTGGGTCACACTGGATTCATAGAATACCTGGCCTATTTATGAACTTTTTCAACACCTTTGCTTGTTAACAGACGCTCTCTCTGGAGCATGCGCAGGTTCTCTACTTGACAAAAATACCATATGCGGAAGAAAAAAAATTAGGTGTGTGGGATTCGAACTCTAGACCCTTACCTGTCAAATGTTCACATCAAAATAAATCACATTGAAAAAATTATTAAAATCGAAATTACCAATAACAGCAATATTTGAAAGGCTTTGTATCGGAAAGAAAGTGCGGCAAATCTTCTCAGTTTTCAGTACATGTTCATTTCTCATTTTGATGTGCGAAATTGACCCAGGATGTAAACAGATGCTCTTTCTGGAGCATGCGCAGTCGGATGAGTGGGATTCTCTACTTGTAAATAAATAGGCGTTACCAGTCTTTATATGCGTAGCGGAAGTGGAGCTTTATCAACGACGGGAACCAATCTAGGGGGCGTTTTGACTAGGGGACGTTTTGACTTGCACCCGTTTATTTTTTTTTTCAAATCCATCCTTGGTGGAGATTTTCATATTTTTTTTTGATTTAAAATCATCACATATTCTAAATCGATAAGTGGAACAAAAATAATAATAGTATATGACAATAATTTTGATTTTATTGCCATTTTATTGCTCGCAGGGGGTCAGAAAGCCACAGCCTAGTGAATCAATGTTTCAGTTGATTTTTATTAGAAATTTGATAGGTCTGCAAACGAATTTGGCAATTATTCTGAGAATAAAAGCTAAGTGAAGAAAAAGTTTAAAGGAATATTACTTAAAAATTCATTAATTTCACGAAAATAGTTACTTTCCTAAAGGCCACAGTTCTATTTATATACATTTTGACTGACCTTAATAAAATGGCAATTAATTCCAAATTATAACTATTAACTATTATTATTATTAATGTTCCACTTATTGCTTGTAGTCTATGTGATGACTTTAGATAAAATTGATTTTTGAAAAATCTCCACAGAGGATGATATTGAAAAAATAAATTATGCAGGTCGGCAGCTCGGCTGGGCAGGGGATTTCAGACCCGACCCCAAGCCTTACCTAACTTGACTTACCCTTTCTAGCCTAAATTAGCCAAATTTGGCGTAATCTAACCAATACCCACATGACCTTACCTAACAAATGCCTACCCAACGAAACCTGACATAGTCAACACCACCCAATCCAACTTAAATGCATTAAGCCTCCCGGTGGCTTATGCTGCTTTCCTTTCTCAGGCGGTGGTTCTGTTGTTGTTAACGTTTTGTTTATTGTTACTCCCATTGTGGGAGTCTGTAATTGTTCTATGTTTTGTTGAACGTTACTTTATGTCCATTCTAGTATTGTAATCATCTTGATGGGGAAGAGAGAGCTGGTTGCTTTGCTTAATTTGTCTTCCTGGTGTCTTATGATGGTTGAGCGTCTCTTCCTCGCGGTGCCACGGGGTTGTCTGCAGTTTGTGATTGTGGTATTTCCTGATCATACTCACTTACTATTTTCAACCTAACATTACCCTAAGACATTACCAGATCTAGCCAATCCCTCTATCTAACAGATCATAGCCAAACCTAACTTTTCATACCTATCCATACCATGATACATATTAGGTACCAATTACCTAGCTTTACCTCACCTAAATTGATTTAACATAACCATAACATAAAGTTAGGTTAGGTATTTTTAGTTAGGTATTTTAGTGTTCAGCGTCATTGTTTAGGAGAATTCGGGTCAACTCGGCCTCAGGTCAAGTTGGCCTGAGTCAAGTAGGCCCTGGTCGAGTCGGCCTGGTCAGATCTCATTCTGGTCCCATATTAAGCCTACTTTTCGCATGCTGGTAGGAATATGTTTCATAAAAAAGAGTTTGTTCAACAAAAGTTGGAGGATGGATGTCTAATACTTATAAACATATTTATGCTTTATCCCCCAGTGGGGGTACTCTGATATTTTCATTTATTATATACCTGCAAAGAAATACACCTGATACAACCCCTTTTCCGACTAAAAACTACAAAATCTTGTATCCCCCTATTAGGGTGATATTTTTCCGTATCACCATCCTCCATGTTTTACCCACCTCACAAGCATAAAATCCAGCACTTGAGGACGAACTGCAATCTGAGTGATAACGCGTTTACAATACCCTAATCACTAAAATTACAACCCACTCTATCTGACGTTTTGGCGATTAGCCTTAATTACTTTTTCCACATTAAAGAAAATGAAATCAACAAGATTAATGCATTTTCCTACTCTGCTGAACATGTTTACATAATGTGGCGTCATCAAAAATATGGCGCGACGTTATTTGCTACTGTGTTGCAACGTCACGTCACACGGTATTTATTCTAAATTTGTGTTGCGTTTATCACTGAAATGGAAGTGTTTGTTGTTGTTTGTATGTAGGTATATAATAAAAACATTATTACTTTAATAACTTGATCTGATGGGTCGGATCACGTCTCGTGGCTGCGCCAGGAACGAACGGATCCCATGTTCCTGGCACAGCCACTTGACGTGATTCGACCCATCAGATCAAGTTACTAAAGTAATAATGTGTATTCATACGTAGGGTCAGGTCATTTTTTTGGGTTTTAAGTTTTGAATTTCAATATTTTTTGGGGTTTTCAGAAAATTGAATATTTTTTGGGGCCTAAAAATATCATACATGGTCATGTCAAAATGTATGTGACGCGCTGACCTTTTTGTTGGACAACATTTTTATTTGATTTGGCACCAAGTTGTATAGACAAGTAGTTGGGATCCCTATGGGCACTAATTGTGCTCCCCTGGTTGCCAGTTTATTCCTGTTTTGTTATGAAAGGGACTTTATGATGTCTCTTTCTGATGATAAGCAGGCTGATGTTATTGATGAGGGTCTGGGTGGGGGCTCTGGTATTCACTATTCATTAAAAATTTAGCCCATTATTCATCTCATTAAAATTTTAGGGTTATTCATTAAAATAAGACCAATTATTCATTAAAATTATTTTATTAGAATTAAATGGGCCGCGATGCGACAAAATGATTTTTTAGCATTATTCATTATTCACTAAATTCTGATTATTCACTATTCATTAATTTTTCTTCTATTAATTAAAAAAATAGGTTTTTCATTATTTTTTAGGCCTTCATTATTCACTATTCATTATTTTTGGCTCGTTAATCAATATTCATTATAAAAAGGCCATTATTCACTAATCATTATACCCCATCCAGACCCTCATTGATGCGTTAACACTACTTCTAGATATTTGGACGATATTTTAAACATTAACAATGTTTATTTTGACAATATGGTAAGTCAAATATACCCTTCAGAGCTCCAACTTAATAAAGCCAATACCTCTGGTACCAAAGCTGCAGTTTTAGACTTGCATTTGTCAGTTTCAAAGTCAAAGTAGTCACGTTTATCATAAATTTTGGTAGAAACAATATCATTAGACTTTGATTTAGAAATTGTCAATTTTCCATTTTTAGATGGTGATGTTCCTCGCTCTACATCCTATGGAGTCTATATCTCTCAACTCATTCGTTTTGCTAGAGTATGTTACTGACCTCAACACTCGCAATAAATTGTTAACTCAGAAACTTCTTAAACAAGGCTATTGGTATCATAAATTTCGCAAAACCTTTTCTAAATTTTATAGACGATACTATGATTTGATATCTAAATTCCAAGTTGGACTTAAATCTCTCTTGCGGCAAGGACTTTCGGAACCTGAATTCTATGGTGACTTGGTGTATAAATTGACGAAGATTGTTGGCTCCAATAATTTTTCAGCGCAGTTCATTAAAATAATTTCCCATTATTAAAAGATTGGCTATAACATTAATGTATTGAAACAGGCTGCATGCTTGGTGGTCAACCCAATCACGGTTGGCAACTTTGCTTTCCTCTTTAATTGCACGCCGGTGGGTCGTACTTCAGACTCTATGACGGCTCCGACTTAATGACTTTCTTTTGATGAGATGGTAGGGGCCTGATACTTTAGATGTTTGTTGGGCCCACCGGTGTTTACCTGTTTGATTTCTTTTGCTCCGGTATTCAGTTTTATTTACTGTTGAGTCCTTATCTTTGCTTCATCTCCTTGTTATATTTTGATTTATATGTTCTTGGAGATGATGCATTAAAAAGTTAGGGGTCTTTCATGCAAACCAAATATCTATGTGTCTTGATCCACATCTGAATTAAGGGTGAGGTTGGCGCCGTTAAACCGGTTTAAGCCCTCCAGGAAAATATTTTACTGACTGTTCCAAGGCGGTACTTCTTTTGTGGATCTTTTATTTTTTTTCTGTCTTGTGTTTGCTATGCCTTTGTGAGCGTCTGTTTATATTTGCCTTGTGGCCACCTGCTAGGAAAGGGCTGACCTCTTGGCTCTCATTTGTGATGTCCAACTGTGAGTTTGTCACTTTCCCATTGGTATTCTGGGTCAGGTGTGGTACTTGATTGTATCGATTCCTGATCTTTGCACCCGTACTTACTTTGTGGATATGTTTCGGAGTCATCAGAAAATTGGACTATATTTTGGGGTCATTTCTATGCATTTTAGGGTCTTTTCTTCAGGTCAAGGTACTGAATGGGGGATATTTTTTGGGGGTTGCTAAAATTGCAAATATTTTTTGGGGTGTTGAAATTCCTTATATTTATTGGGGTGAGCGATAGGTGTTGGACCCGAGCCTACATATGAAGAAAAAATGAGATTACCCCCCCCCCCCCCCTGGGCTTATTCCATTTTCTAAACCGCACCAGGGACACTCTGTATCAGTTGATATAGAACAGAACAGAACAGAATTTTATTAGACATAAACTATACAATTAGTTTCTAGTCTATTCTAATGATTTATACATAACAAAACAGTATTGGTCACATGTAAACCTAATTTTCATGCTTATAAGATAAGATAAGATAATTATATTATAGTGACATGTGTATAGCAAAGCAAATAACATAATAATTTAATGTTTAACACCTGGGCGCATTGGGCCTATATGTCACTTCAAAAAATATGTGGTATATGCTATTCTGTTTACATATATACAAAATTTACATTTAAAGAATCAAATTGACACAAGTAAACAGGATAAGTGATAGTGGAGAACAACAATGGCATGTTGGTGCAAAATGTGGTTTATATACTCAGAGGATGCAGTTACTTCCTCAGCTAATGTTTGTTTTGTAGTCTACCTTTGCATTTTGATGGCATTCAAAGCAAGCAATGTGGAGCCTGATCAGACTGCCTCATATGAAACAGTCTAGTCAGAGTCCATATCGTTGGTTCCAATGCTCAATATTTATCGGCAGACTTATTTCCTTATGTGTTTCTAAAACAGAGACAGAGTTGCAAATATAAGTATTTAACGATATAATACTGATTTCCTTCTATGCATTGCATTGAATATAAATTTTGCGCATTGCCTTTCTTCATGTTTTAAAATAAAAGTGAGTTTTTCTGTCTCTGTCAATGTTCTAAATGCGATATCCCTTCTTTCTGACTTAACGGTCATAGGTCTTCTCAAATGATCATATAAAGTACAATGCAACAAGAAATGGATTTCATTTTCAACTGCATATTGGTCACATACTTGACAAAGCCTGTCTTCCACGTTTAATCCCAAAAATCTTCCAGTTTCAATTTTAAGTGGAAGCACAGCACAGCGAAATTGAGCTAAATGAAATCTTTCAGCTTTGCAAATATCTAGGTTTAAATAAGTTTCAGTCTCGTAGTTTGATTTGAAGGCTACATAGGTTCTTAGTTTTGATACAGTATGCAGATTTTCATTCCATTCTTGTTGGTGCTTATTATTAAACAAATTTTTAATATGCTCTAAATTAACAATTTGCTTGTTTTCAAAACTTTGTTGCATATTAACCTGATGTAGAAGATGTTTCAGGTCTGAGCACCAAGTTTTACCTGTAGCAATATAGTCAAAAATAAATACACATTTTGTTAGGCGGCTATCGTCCATACTAATCAGACGGTTCCACAGTCTAATCATATTGACCCAACGCCTATAAATTAATAATGTCCAGTCCATTTCCCCATTTATGGCAAGTATTGGAGTAAATCTATGGACCCCAAGAAAGTACCGTATAGCTCTGTTTTGCAATGTATCTATTTTGTTAAATTGTTTGAACCCCCATATTCCTTTACAGTAATCAATAACTGGAACCACACAAGAATTGAACATTTTGGTATATGTATTGAATCTGACGTCCTAAAAACCATGTATTTTGGATATCATTGCACCCAAAGCTCTGCCACCAGTCTGAGACAGTACTTCGGCTGTTTCAGAAAAATCTAAGTTCTCATGCATATGAATGACCAAGTAATGATAAACTTTTGTGTACTCAACCATTTGGCTCCCGATATGAAAAATAAAGTTTCTGCAGTCTTTTTCTTTGTTTCAAAAATGCATTACATTTGATTCAGCATAATTTATTCGCAGTCTCCATTTATCACACCATTCGTTGACAAAATCAAGCATGGTTTGCAGATCTTCCTCACTTTCGCTTATAATGGAATTCTGGACACCAGTTGAATAGATTTTCGTAAACATGGTTATATCCTACAAAGTAATGTAAATAGAGTGTCCAGGGGGCTGACCGCACTAATCATACTTTTTTTTAAACAATCCGTACCTTTCATGTAAATTGCTTTGATCAGGCTTTTAATTACTAATCTAATGTTCAGAAAACATTAATTGCCTTGTTTGCAAGATATGGAAACTCGTGCATGACAAAAAGTGCGAAAACTTGCATTAGATTAAAGGCAGGCATTACCTTTAATCGAGTAATTCACCTTTAATTAAATCCACCGCGAGCTTAAATGCAATGTCTATCAATTAGAAAATATGTGTTCATTAATAAGTGATCAAACATTTATTTTTCAAAGGGTACAACGGAATCTACACCAGGCCGAGTTGACTCAGGCGGAGTTGACTCAAGGCCGAGTTGACTCGCGGGCCGCCTTGACCCGCTACCATTTAGAATAAGAAAAATAGTTCTGACTATCTGTGAGTCATGAGCCCTTTTCTTTGTTTCATCATGGAGTGTTAATTTGATTAGAGTGTTTTCCATGATGATACATTGCATTAGTTAGATGGCCTCCATGCGAGCTGAACATTTCTTGTACTTCAACAACAGCAGAATCTAGGGCGAAGATTTGGTACCAGTAAAATGCATTTAAGCCCCCCCAGTGGCTTAGGCTGCTGTCCGTTCTAAGGCGGTGGTTCTGTTGTTGTTGACTTTTTGTTTATTGTTACTCCCATTGTGGGAGTCTGTAATTGTTCTCTGTTTTGTTGTACGTTACTTTATGTCCATTCTAGCATTGCAATCATCTTGGTGGGGAAGAGAGAGCTGATTGCTTTGCTTAATTTGTCTTCCTGGTGTCTCGTGATGGTTGAGCGGCTCTTCCTCGCGGTGCCACGGGGTTGTCTGCAGTTTGTGATTGTGGTATTTCCTGATCATACTCACTTACTATTTTGTAGGAAAATGGTATGTTTTTTTTACAAATTTTAGGGTGTTAAATCAAAACATGGTCATAACTGAGCTGCTCTCTGAGCTGCAAAAACGAAGGTAGAGTAACCTGAAGCAGGACCAGAACTGAATCCATGGCTTCATGACAGTATAAATGTTCACTATCGACTGGGATACTATCCTGAAAGTGCTGATTTGTCCGGACTGTGTCACGCCTCTTGTAACAGGACTGTCTGATTCACTTAACAACATTGAAAAGGTGTCAAGAACTTTTTTTTCTACAAAGTACATCTCAAAAGACTGAAACTTCTGAGTCAACGGGAATGATGGATGCTAACCTCCACCCAAAATTTATATAGTTTTATTGAAGCTTTTTGAAGAGTTTTAGACCGGGTGCTGTACATATATTCTGAGTTTTATTGAACTTTTACACCTAAACGGGTGGTGCTTCTGAAATAACAGGAGGAAAATACTACAGAAAAGAAAAGAAAGGGATGAATGGTAGATGCTGGGCCTGAGCCTATGCACTAAGAAACAATGAGAGTACCCCCCCCCCCCCCCCCCCGCCTGCGCTAATGACTCGAAGATCGTCAGAGCTAAAGAAAACCTCAAGTTGAGCTATGGTGGGCCCAGCCAAAACTGGTGTAATAAATTTTCCTTTTTAAAGGAGGGTTTGCCTAGTTGAAACACTGCACTAAAACCACGTCATAGACGAACATCAACAATAGTTATTTAGTCGGCGGGTAAGATACTCTTCTGGCAAAAGAAAAACACAAGGACTTTAATAACGCAAAAATGAAATTAATAAAATTTACTTCTTTTTAATGTATCAATTGTTTTGAATTTTGGTAACAATAAGCATCAATATGTCAGCAAAACATGTTTTTAATTTCATGCCAAAATAATAAATACTGTTAGGACAACAGTCTATTGAAAAGCAATACCCTTATATTCTAAAGTTGCAATTTGAATATGTTCTTAAAATGGTATCCTTTGGAAGCAAAGAATGCATCAAAGAACTGAAACCAGAGTGTGCATACTTTCTGGGCCAGACTAGCCAGTTTCGGTCATTTAGACCTCATCAGTGACCCTCTAATAGTTTCAAAATTCCACAATGAAATCCATGATCCCAAAGGAAAATAAAATAAAATCTACACTATAGTGAAGGACAGGGAGACGTTCTACCGCCGCCACACAGTCCCAGTCACCAGCTGTAGTGAAAGTAAGTAAGGGTACAAAGATCAGGAATCGATACAATCAATTACCACACCTGACCAAGGATAACAATGGGAAATTGACAAACTCACAGATAGACACCACAGACGAGAGCCAAGAGGTCAACCCTTTCCCAGCAGGTGACCACAAAGCACATATAAACAGACGCGCACAAAGACATAGCAAACACAAGACAGAACAAAAACGTAATTGTATTAAAATATTTTCTATTAAAAATCTGGATACAAATTACCCTTGAAGCCCTAGTATTTGTCTGGAAGTGAGGATAGCCAGTCAGAACGGATATCGTTGATGCAAATATCGTTGATACATTCGAAGTAAGTTGCTGTCTTAACGTTGGGTCGTCATTTTTGGTTAACCAGACCTGCGTCGATATTTAACTGTCCCTGTAGCCTGATAACGATCTCTGAGACGCTGTATAGTTTATAGCCTTTTCCAAAGGCCTAGAACTTTTTAAATAGTTATTTCATTTTTCCCATATAAACATATTCCTGCTTTGTTGCTAGTCCACTGAAGGCAATTACATTTACAGACTAGCCATGAACATAACCATTTGGAAAAGAAAAAAAATATTATTACAATATTTTATGCGTATTTATGACCACTTTATTACCAGACTGGTAGATATTCTATATAGTTGACTGATGGCAATTACAATGGCCCACTTCGAATCAAACTTTAGTTCCGACTATAATAACTAAAATAGTAAGTGAGTATGATCAGGAAATACCACAATCACAAACCGCAGACAACCCCGTGGCACCGCGAGGAAGAGCCACTCAACCATCACGAGACACCAGGAAGACAAATTAAGCAAAGAAATCAGCTCTCTCTTCCCCATCAAGATGATTGCAATACTAGAATGGACATAAAGTAACGTACAACAAAACATAGAACAGTTACAGACTTCCACAATGGGAGTAACAATAAACAAAAAGTCAACAACAACAGAACCACTGCCTTAGAACGGACAGCAGCCTAAGCCACTGGGGGCTTAAATGCATTTTACTGGTACCAAATCTTCGCCCTAGATAAAGTTCGATTCGATCATCGATAGATGCTACTATAGTGACGTCACGAACCTACTAAAGATCAACGGTGGGTCAGAGCACCATTACTGTAGTAGCTTGTCTGGTTCCCTCCTCTAGACCTATCTAGCAAGATGGGTTCAAGATCTATTAATAGCCTAAAAAATAGACTAGGCTGTGTAGTTTATGCACATACTATTTGTCTATGATGAAGAATTGAGGTGGGGCATACAGCGCTTTTCACTTTGTTTACTGGACAACTAAATAAAAGGTTGCAACTGTAGCTGTTCGGATGTAAACGTGCGTACACATCTTTTACCTAAGAACTTTAGTTTGATTCGAAGTGGGCCAATATCATCGCAATTGCGCCAGATCGTTCATGTTCTGACAATCGTGACATTATCAATAAAGTTATAAAACTTAAGCTACAGTGTTCAAGCTACATTTCAAAGAGACCCTGAAGTGTATGCGACGCACCATGATCACGAAATATATCCTCACACCAAATTTGGGATTCCTACCTCAAACTATATACAGATATGCTCTGGGCTCGACCTTGCTAGATTGAACCAAAGGTCAAGGAAACAGTGACCTGGAAACATTTGGTGACTCGCCAGTGCCCAAGATGTACCTCCATATCAAATATGATACTGCTAGGCGATCTGCCGTGGGTGCATTTTTCAAGAACTTACTCCTAAGATCAAGGTCACAGTGGCTGAAACAGTGAGCGACATTCCATGACCCCAACATATATCCACAAATTGAATTTGGAAGTTAACATGTCATAAAATATGAGACATGCTCTTAACACTATGTTTTGCTTGCTGTCGGTGAGTTGTCTTGTCGGTGAACTGTTTTTGCATGATGTTCACATACATACGATTGTTATTCTAACAGCATGTTATATAAATAGATAACCAGGTAGGAGGGTCTGGATGGGGTATAATAATTAGTGAATAAATGGCCCTTTTTATAATGAATAGTCAATAATGAGGGCCTAAAAATTAATGAATAATCCTATTTTTTTTTAATGAATTGAAGAAAAAAAAAAGAATAGTGAATAATCAGATTTTTTTACCACCTTTCTAAATTTTAATGAATAATTGGTCTTATTTTAATGAATAACCCAAAGTTTTAATGAGATTAATAATGGGCTAAAATTTTAATGAATAGTGAATACCAGACCCCCCATCCAGACCCTCAGGTCACTATTCCGGAGCAAATGCTTGTGGCGAGCGCCGCAAGCGATCGTTTTGTAGTTTAGTCATACCGCTCAACCTTCTAAAATTAATCGATAAAATAATTATTGGCACAATCAAATGTATTCAGTGTTTAGACTTGTGATTTTATAAAAAAAAATACTTAATGTAATTTTTGTGATTTTTACATATTTCGGTCTTTTTTATCCAATCAGAAACAAACATTTCTTTGCACCATTTTATCCGCCATTTTGGATGTCATGAAAAAAGACAAGAGAATGTATCGTATACGTGAATAAATCGACCTATTATGTGAACATTGACATAATAAGAAACTTTTAAACACAGGGATCCCGACAAACAGTTTGGTTTGCAGAAAACAGGAGTGAAATCGACGTCCTTTTGTTGGTTAAATTGGGATTTTTTGACAGGTATAATTCCCCATCCACTTTTGCTGTCGCGTGGGAAAAAACACAAATTGCGCCACATTTTGCGACCGTTTCAACCTTGTTTGGGTAGGATATTGTCTGAAGCTAGAGTAATTTCTCTTTATTCGAACACAAGGTTAAAACTAACATTTAGGAATAGAAATCTACTGCATTTGTCTGCTCATTTTTTCTAGCCACTCCTCGTGAAAAGAGCGTTATGAAAAAGTTAAAAGAAAAAAGTTTTAGTCTCATGAAGGTCAAGAGTGACTGCTTCAACTTATGATGTAGATATCTATGGCTTACCAGTGCATTCTATTGTTTTGTGGTTGCCGCCATATTGGAAACCGTTGACTTGTGCCAAAAAAGAAAAAATGAGAGAACGCTTATTCGGACACCGAAATTTTCCTCATGGCAAGGAAAATTTTGGTGGTCGAACATGCTGTCTCTAAGTGTCATTTGCAGGGATGACGCTAGATATTGAGATAAGTGCATCGTCCTTCAGATCAGGACAATAACTGGATGTCCCCTGTATAGGGAAAGTCATCCATGTGCAGGTTAAAGAAACCTATGGTAATTTAGATATGGTTTCTTGTAGGCTTTCATCCTGCAACCCGGAGTGTGCAAAGTACACCTGCTGAAAATACTCGCAGTATTTAGAGAAAGAAAAGAAAATGTAATACTTACTTTGTCAGACACCATTGTACAGTTTGGTCACACAAATTGTGATCAATGGGGGCACATGCCCCCATTCCCCCATATTTGTTTTCAGGTTACATGTATCCATCTTATCAAGCGTTTTGAAGCAAACATACCCTGGAAACCTAGTCAAAATCAGTTGTGTCCGGTAAAGTACAACCTAGGCAGAAAATATGTGTGTGTTTAAGGTTTCTTCTGGAAAATTCACCCTGAGTTCATCGGTTGGTAGATTCTCGGGACCGCACTTCCGGTAAGCAACAGTCGTTAAGGGCGGCCGAATATGACAACAATGCCATTTTGGTTTTTTATCGATATTTTGATTTTTGCGTTTTCCTCCTGATAACCTTCAACAATGGCAAAATCATACTTTGTAGTATGTTGCAAAAATCATAACACGATGAAAGATAAGAAAATACAGGGTTTTATAGTCTGTCAAAATTGACCTTAGACTGATTAATTTTCGCCAAAATCTTCGTGATATTCGTGCGTTTTCGTGAAGTACTCCGACCTTGGTCATGCTTTTAACAGGGATATGAAGATAATGTCGATTCATGAAATCAAATGGTCTGGTAGCCTAGTGGTTAGGTGGCAACTTACAAATCAAGCCTACCTGGATCGAAACTTGGAAAAGCCTTTTTTATAATTGTCAAATTGCATCTTTTTTTTTAATTTAAGATTGTTCTAGTAGTTTGCGTCATCTCGTGGTGAGCTTTACATCTTTCATTTGTATTTAGTTGCTTTTATATTCATTATTTCCGTGGTTTCCTCACTCTTTTCTTGTCAGTGGTGACTTGTTGTCTGCTGACAACTTTTGCAAACAGTTTGTTCCCAGATCAGTACCGACAGAACGTGGGTCCTGATCTGGATACAGACCTTTTGACACTCTGATAGTGTTCCTGAAAGGTGCTTTTGAAAAAGTTTATTTTGAAAAAAAGTCAGTTTGCAAACATTCAAAGACGCAGACCAGCCTGCGCCTCCATGCTTTCAGCGCCTTTGTTATTTCGCTTATGGAAAAGTACAATACCTAGACTTGCTACGAGTGCAATTTCAATGTTCTGGCTAGTCTATGTAGCGGACAGGTTGGTTTGAATCTCACTTTGTCGGAAACCCCGAAGCTAGGATTTCTCAGGTCATGGCCCATATGTTTATGTGTGAAGGTTGTGGGTCTTCTTTATTGTCAATCTATGTATTTACCTTATGTTTGAGGGCCCCAAGGAGGGATTGATTTGTCAATTGGGTAAAGTCGTTACTTACTTACTTAACAGATGACAATGAAAGAATTAAACTCACCCAGCGTTCAGAGAGTTATGTCATTTCGGCTTAATGAAAATATTCACGTTTCTACGTGTGTATTTTTTTAATAAACGTATGCCAGATTCCAAAAAATATATCCATGTGTACACAAAATCAAGAATAAAGACGAACAAACTAGCAAATTAAAAAGAAAGAAAAATAAATAAATCATACTGGACTCGAACCCACATCTTTTGAGCTGAAAGGACATTATCCATTAGGCTATCGAGGAATTGTGATTTTTTTCCACGCATAAAAGTATTTATGCCACAATCTAAAGCACACATTTTACGAAGATTCCCGAAGATTGGAAGAAAGGTCATTGAATATTCATATGTCTCAGGTCAATGTAGACAGACAATAGCTTACCAAATAATAATGACAAACACTCAGAAATATCGATCTTTGCGGTCAAGGCAGGCACTAAATGTCAACAGTTAAGCAACAAGACAACAAAAGACCATTTCAGTACTGATATGTATCACGCATAGAAAATAAAGCATGCACGATTTATCTGAATAATAATAATAATAATAATACCTCAAAACATTCTGTCATATGAGGGTAGATAGATAGATAGATAGATAGATGCAAACTGGTGCATCATACTTGCAAAGTTTAAACTTGTTATGTCACTAAAGTGTCGAACAGTTTGGACCTCGATCAGGCCAGACATTTTCAGACTGGACAGAATGTCAGGCTTGATCTTGTTCCAAATTGTTTGAAAAGGTTATCAGCAGATGACAATGTCCGGTAAAGGTTTAACCCAAAGTTAAAATACATCAATTCAACTTCAACTTGACATAACCTCTAAAGTGTCAAACAGTTTGGACCCCTATCAGGTCTGGACAGAATGTCAGGCTTGATCTGGGTTCAAATTGTTTGAAAGGGTTATCAGCAGAGGACAATGTCAGGTAAAGGTTTAACACAAAGTTAAAATATATCGGTTCAACTTCAACTTGTCATTACCTCT
>CAXHUL010000468.1:0-75000 GCA_964019695.1 Loripinus fragilis | reverse complement strand
TTATGACAGGAATAACGTATGTTAGAACCTTCTGAACTTACCTTATTCCAGGAATAAGGTGTGTTTGTCTATGCAACTAACCTTATGACAGGAATAACGTATGTTAGAAACTTCTGAACATACCTTATGACTGGAATAACGTATGTTAGAAACTTCTGAACCTACCTCATTCCAGGAATAAGATGTGTTCTCTATGCAACATACCTTATGACAGGAATAACGTATGCTAGAACCTTCTGAACTTACCTTATTCCAGGAATAAGGTGTGTTTGTCTATGCAACTTACCTTATGACAGGAATAACGTATGTTAGAAACTTCTGAACATACCTTATGACTGGAATAAGATGTATTGCTCTATATAACATACCTTATGACAGGAATAAGGTATGTAAGAACCTTCTGAACCTACCTTATTCCAGGAATAAGATGTGTTTCTCTATGCAACATACCTTATGACAGGAATAACGTATGTTAGAGCCTTCTGAACTTACCTTATTCCAGGAATGAGGTGTGTTTGTCTATGCAACTTACCTTATGACAGGAATAACGTATGTTAGAAACTTCTGAACATACCTTATGACTGGAATAAGATGTGTTTCTCTATGCAACATACCTTATGACAGGAATAACGTATGTTAGAGCCTTCTGAACCTACCTTATTCCAGTAATAAGGTGTGTTGCTCTGTGCAACATACCTTTTGACAGGAATAACGTATGCTAGAACCTTCTGAACTTACCTTATTCCAGGAATAAGGTGTGTTTGTCTATGCAACTAACCTTATGACAGGAATAACGTATGTTAGAAACTTCTGAACATACCTTATGACTGGAATAAGATGTGTTGCTCTATATAACATACCTTATGACAGGAATAATGTATGTTAGAAACATCTGACCATATCTTATGACTGGAATAAGATGTGTCACTCTTTGTAACATACCTTATGATAGACATAGCGTGTTAAAACCTTCTGTACATACCTTATGACAGGAATAACGTATGTTAGAACGTTTTGAACCTATCTTATTCCAGGAATAAGGTGTGTCAGTCTATGTAGCATACCTTATAGCAGGAATAACGTATGTTAAAAACTGAAAACACCTAATGACTGGAATAAAATATGATACTCAATGCAACATACGTTATGACAGGAATAACGTATGTCAGAACCTTCTGAACATATCTTATGACTGGAATAAGATGTGTCACTCTAAGTTACATACCTTATGACAGGCATAACGTGTTAGAACATTCTGAACATACCTTATTCCTGTCATAAGATTTGTTACCCTTGTAACATACTTTATGACAGGAATAACGAATATTAGAACCTTCTGAACATACCCTATGACTGGAATAATATGTGTTTATCCAACATACAATATGACAGGAATAATGTATGTAAGAAATGTCTGAGCCTATCTTATTCCAGGAATAAAGTGTGTCAGTCTATGTAGCATACCTTATGACAGGAATAACGTATGTTAGAACCTTTACAACACACCTTATGACAGGAATAAGATGTGTCACGCTATACAACACACATTATGACAGGGGCATTGCATTAGGCAGAGAGAATCCAAGTGAGCTAAACACATTTTGTTTTAAGAACAATTGACTCTAGGACGAAAATTTGGCAACAGTAAAATACCTTTAAGACTCCACCCACTGTGGCTTAGGCTGCTCTACTGTACAAGGCAGTGGTTTTGTTACTCATGAAATATTGTTTTATGTACCTCCCATTGTTTGTGGAGGTACTGTGTTGGTCTTTGTTCTGGTATGCATTACTTTGAGTCCTTTCTAGTTCACGCTAGAGAGCCACCGTACTCTAACAGGGCAGTCAATGATTGTGTGGTGGTTGCAGTCGACGAGTGTACAAAATAGTGGACCTAGTTGTTAAAAAAGAGTTATATTTTGGTCAATATTTTACTTCTGAAAATATTGTCACTTAAATCGAACTGTGTATCTGCGTAACAAACTTTTTGTGGGTTGAGTGGTAGTCGCTACAGCGCCAGTTATGTCAAAAATGTGATTTTTCCAGAAAAAAGGATGAAAGAGGGTTATGCTTATGTTCTGGAATTTACTCTTACTTTAGTTAAAATGCAAAATTAAAGTACTTCAATGTGAAAAAAGTTCGAATTCTGAGACTGGAAGACTTTGAAAGTTATTCAAGCTTTCCATACTGTACCCATAGTTCTTTTTATCAGGTGTTCTGGACCAGTGGTTGAGTCGTCGACTGCATATATTGTTTTATTTAGACACTGGACAACTGGGCCAGAACACCCGATAAACAGAACTATGCATACAGTATGAAAAGCTTGATTAACTTTCAACATCCTGTGCTCAGATCTCACACTTTGTGCACATTAAATGACTGTTATATTGCATTTTATCGAAAGAAAGCATAAATTCCAGAACACAAGCATAAATTTCTTTCATTCTCTTTTTCAGAAAAAATCAAAATTTTGGCATAAGTCTGGCGCTGAAGCAACAATCACTCAATTCACAAACACTTCGTCTGTAGATTAAACCAATGTTTAAAGCTTTCACTAGCATTTCAGTAGCTATGATTGTCCAGCCAGTAGTGCTTATACAATTCAGAAAAATAAGGTTGCGTATGTAATCAGGGTTTAATATGGACAGCCAACTAATTATATGAATAACTGGAGTATGTTTGTTTGTGATGAGGATTAACTGGAAAAATGCGAAAAACAATTAGCCTGAAATGATTAATATATACTTAAAGCCATTTAAAACGCAACTGGTGGAAATGTTGTTTTTCTTATGAACAGCAGCAAAATACACCTTGTCTATGTATGAACAAGCTTCTTTTTCGTACAAGAACGTTTCAGCAAAAAGTTAAGCTCGATGGCATACTTCTGCTAAAGTTTTAGCGAAAAATGACAAAATCATCTAAAAAATTGTAACCATCTTAATCTTGAAATTGTACTCAATTTGAGTATAAAAATACTGCATTTTACACTAACAAACCAAAATACCAAAAACAACACAAAATTCACTTTGCAGGAGGGACCTAAAATTAATGTTTGAATTGACATTTTTCGCAAAATTTGAGAAGTGACAAAAGATCATTTAAATTGAATCATTTCATAATCGGCATACGTAAACTTAAGGCCATAGCCTATGCTTATCATTATTCAAGATATTTACCATCGAAAGTGTCACATTTCAGGTTTTCATGCTCAAACTTTAATGGCCATTTAAAGGTCAAAACTTCAAGACACACTTTTCCTGTTGTGTATGCATAGAACGTAGAGCAATATTGAAATTGTCAGAAAGTTTGGACCCAAAAGAGCCAGGCATAAAGTAGATATGATATCCTGCTTAATAAGACGATTTTGCTTTTTTCTTGTGAAAGTCCGGGTTTAGTCCCTTTATCAAAAAATATATCAGGCTTATTCAGGCTGCTTTATTAGCACCATAATGATATTCTCTTTATATTGGGATCATGGGTGCATGTTTTTATTTGATAAGAATGATAAAAATGCATTAAATTCAGGTAGTACAGTTATATTGTACAAGTTGCGTTTTTACTGGCGTTAAGTATATATTAAACATAAAATAAACCGTCTTATCAAGGTAATCTTAAACAGAGTTTATAGCCTTGTTTTAGCTTAATTTTAATTAATGGTGGTAGTTTTAACTATCATTTCAACATATACATGGCGATTACAAACACAAGCATATTTGGTATCATGTTTGAGGTTGGTTTACTCATTGCATCTTTAAAAATATCCCCCTTGGTTACAAAACTGTTAAAACACATGCAAAACGATTCGTATAACTTTGTAGATGGTATTATTGGATTATGTTTTTTGGCATACGTGGCTAGTTTCTTGCAATAATTCTGCCCATTAATCATGTTTGAGTTGCAGCTAGCTTCCTGCTCATAGACCTGCTAATCGCTCTAATAACCAGTAACAGCTAGAACTAGCCTTCTTGAACTGCAATATAGCCACTAGCTGCTACCGTTTGCTTTCTTCTGGCTAGTGGTTGTGACTCTAAAATTGCAGCTCAAGAGCCACTAAGTTTTTATTTCTGTAAGGGGCACTAGTGGTTCTAGAGATGTAGTTAAGCAAATCGGTATAGGGACGATTTGAGAAGACTGGTCAAAAAGCTTATTTTGAGGAATTGGTTCAGGCAAGTAAAACAAGCATTTGACATTGACTATCCTATAATATTTATTTGCATATAACCCTGAAAACACTACCAAACATATCCACAAGCTAACAAAACTAAATTTACTACTTATGCTCACTTAAAGACACCAAATAAAATTGACATTTAATGTGAACTCACTGAATTTGAATTGGGTGCTGAAAGACAATTCACATGCTGAAAGACAATTCACATATGATATTCAAGAAAGCTTTTACAAAATATGTTGATTGCTGCAACTGTGATTGCTGGTTCATTACAAACTTTACATCACATATCAATAAGGAATTCAAATCTTGGTTGAATTTGGCAAAATAGCTGACTTAGGACAACATTTTCTGCCAACAGAAGGCATTTGCTATATTTTGTATTAATAGTCTTGAAACTTACATGTAGAATACAAATTTCATGAATTTCAAAGTTGTTTGAAATTTGACTTTGACACAGTTTGTTAATTTTTCGAATCTGTGGTACAGAGCATGTAAAAATATTCCTAGATGCTATTATTATACAATGCATAGGTGCATGTACATTATTATACATTGCACAGCTACATATACATTAACTAAATCTTGAAAAATAAAGACTTAAAAATACAGTGTACGATAGCATTTGTTCTGCTAAATGAATATACACAGCGTCATAAGTAAGCACCAAAAGCTTTGTAGCTACATTTTTAGAGCAAGATTATGTGATGTAAATAAGCATGATAAATAAAGATAATTGCATCATATGGGGATAAGATAGTGAAACAGTCATGCTATTTTGCCAAAGTATATGATTGTGAGTTCAACAAAGAGCCCATAGGGGTTAACTTATTTTCATTGCAACTTTGTGAACGTAAATAAATGTTGATAAGTTTGTGTCAAAAACTTGTTTCAAGATGTTGTGGGTTACTTCTTGAAGATTTCGGGGTGATAGAACCAAGTTTTGATGAGTCACAAAAATTAATGACTTTGTAACATATCAGGATTATCACTTGTGTTTTTGAATTTTAATTTAGATATTTATGCTGAGAAAGATTTCTATACTCAATTAAATTTATCCATGGTAGTTAGAAAATTGTTTCACCAAAATATAGGTGCTTAACTTTTGATGCTGTGTATAGTTAAGCTATATTTAACAATTTGCTTCAATTTCAGTTGTATAAATGATAGCTTAAGTAATTAGTAACTAAAATAGGCCCAGTCACCCGGCCAATGCTCTTCCTATTCTCATATTTAACAAGAGATTGACCTATGGCACATCTTGGGGCATGTATAGCCAAGACATGTAGTCACAGAGAGTATGTCGCCCTAAATAGTTGCTATTGTTCAAATACAAATGATTCCATAAAAGAAAAAAAAATGCAACAATGTCCTAGATTTTGACCTCTTGCTCCACCTTTTTGGGCATGTATCCAAGTGTCTGGAGCCTTTGAGTGGTTGCCATCCATGTATGGTACCAACTGTCAAGATATGAATTAATACTTTCTAGTAAATAGTTGGTAAGATATCTGCATAAGACCAAAAGCAAACAGAAGCTCAATATCTTGTTACTAAGTTAAATAAATTAATATCTTCCAAACAATATCAAATGCAACTTTAGCCACAGTAGTTTTGCTGTGAAAGAGTATAATGTGAAACACTTTTATTTGGTGGTCATTTCTTTTTGGTGCTATTGGTGGTTAAATAAAAAATGAAAAATCCTCCAAAGAGATGAAAGAGCCCAGAAACCAATAACATACTGACAAAAATATATTCCCAAGTCTGGTATTTGGCAAGAACATTATATCCATGGCACGTGAAAGCCTATTTACGAATTTGTCATTATTTTAATCATTTTCTTTTTGTTAGGCCTGATCTGGATTCAAAACGTTAGACACTGATGGTAACGTAGCCTGCAAAGATTAATTAGCAGATAAAGAGTAAAAAATTCATATGCAGGTATCACCAGTAATTGATTGTGAGCTCATTAGGATGGATAAACAAGTTCGATTAGAGGAAATTGACAAAATGGGATTGACAAAGTAAGTAAAGGTGCAAAGATCAGGAATCGATACAATCAAGTACCACACCTGACCCAGGATACCAATGGGAAAGTGACAAACTCACAGTTAAACACCACAAACGAGAGCCAAGAGGTCAGCCCTTTCCCAGCAGTTGACCACAAGGCACATTTAAACAGACTCACAAAAAGGCATAGCAAACACAAGGCACAAAAAGCATAAAAGATCCACAAAAGAAGTACCGCCTTTGAACGGTCAGTTAAATATTTTATTAGAGGGCTTTAAACAGTTTAACGGTGCACCAACCTCACCTTTAGTTCAGATGTGGATCAAGACACATAGTTGTTTGGTTTGCATGAGAGATCCCTAACTTATCAATGCATCAGCTCCTAGAACATATAAATCAAGATATAAAAAGGAGATAAAGCAAAGATAAGGACTCGACAGTAAATAAAACTGGATACCTGAGCAAAAGAAATCCAACAGGTAAACCCCAGTGGGCCGCACAAACAGCCAAAGCATCAGGCCCCTACCATCTCATCAATAGAACATTTTGTATAAATTTCAGCTAACCAATCATAATGAATCTTCACATAAAATTTGAGCTCAGTAGGCCTGGTGGTTTCTGAGAAAACTATGTTTTAATTTGTTAATTGACGGTACTCCAATAGAAGAGACCAAAAGTCAGCCTTGACCTTTGAAACCTATTTATTATAGCCATTGTCTCATAACGTTTAACATATCAAGTGAGAATACTGACTTTGGCTTCAACAGTATTCAAAGAATTAACTTTTCAAAACATTTCTCATTTAATTGCATTAGGAAGCAAATTAGACATTGACGTTAAGTAGGTCAAGGTCAACTTAGGATCATCATTTGAACAAATTTGGTAGGCCCCTCATCCCCAATGCTACATACCAAGTCCCAAGGTCATTAGCCTCCCGGTTCTTGAGAAGAAGATTTTTAAAGGGTTCTTACCATAGATGGGCGTGGAGGCCATCTTGACATGTGACCAAAATATTTTGTATTAATTTTGGCTAACTTATCATAAGGAGTATTCACATGATATTTGAGTTCAATTGGCCTTGTGGTTTCTGTGAAAACTATGTTTTAATATGTTGATGGGACTCCAATATGAACGACTTTTGCTGAAAGGTCATTATTGACCTTTCAAACTTATATAATAGCCATGTCTCATTAGGATTAACATATCAAGTGAGAATAATGACTTTGGCTTCAACGTATTCAAAAAATTGACTTTTAAAAAATCCCATTTAAATGCATAAGGAAGCAAATTTGACCTTGACATTAAGTAGGTCAAGGTCAACTTAGGATCATCATTTGAACAAACTTGGTAGGCCCCACATCCCCAATGCTACATACCAAGTCCAAAGGTCATTGGCCGTCTGGTTCTTGAGAAGAAGATTTAAAAGGGTTTTTGCCATATATGGGCGTGGCGGCCAGACCAAAATAGTTTGCATAAATTTTGGCTAACTTATCATAAGGAGTCTTCACATGAGTTTTGAGTTCAATTTGGCCTAGTGGTTTCTGAGAAAACTATGTTATAATATGTTAATGGGACTCCAATATGAGCGACTTTGGCTGAAAGGTCAGCCTTGACCTTTGAAACTTATTTATAGCCATTGCCTCATTCGGTTTAACATATCAAGTGAGAATATTGTCTTTGGCTTCAACAGTATTCAAAAAATCAACTTTTAAAAAAATCCCATTTAAATGCATTAGGAAGCAAATTTGACCTTGACGTTTAGTAGGTCAAGGTCAATCTAGGATAATAATTTGAACAAACTTGGTAGGCCCCCACATCCCCAATGCTACATACCAAGTCCCAAGGTCATTGGCCTTCTTGTTCTGGAGAAGAAGATTCTTAAAGGGTTTTTATTATACATGGGTGTGGCAGACATGTGACCAGGCCCATTTGAACAAACTTTCGTTCCCGCGTCTTAAGGAGTCTCCATATGAAATTTGTGTTTAATTGGTCCAGTGGTTTCAGAGGAGAAGATGTTTGAAAATGTTGACGGACGACAGACTGACTGGTATACACTTAGCTCACCCTGGAGCCTTTGGCTCAGGTGAGCTAATAAGAATATTTTAAATATTTTGTCCTGGATGACTATTTAATGCACTGCCTCCAACCTCCCCTTTTAGCAGCATCTTCACCTTGCTGAGCATAAATGCCAAATGCAGCAACAACAGCAGCATGCTTGTAGACCATGCATGCATTTTGAAATAATCAAAACTTAAAACCACTATTAGCCAGAAAACTAGCTGTCAGACACACAAGTGTCAGACTTTTGTTTGTTTGATTTGATTCTTTACGTCCTATCAACAATCTTTCAGTTATAAAGGGACAGGTCTTCCTGGGATGAACCAGTACTAAGCTAGCACACATGTCAGACAGCTAGATTTCTGGCTACTGGTGGTTTCGTCAAATTCACAAAATTCCATGATTTTTCCATGATTACTCAGGTTGTTTCAAATTCCATGATTTTTCATTATATGGAACTTTACAAAAGTACCCAATTGAAAAAATGAAATACCCCCAAAATATTTCTTAGAACTGTTGAATACCCAATTAACATTTGCAATACTTGATGTATTTCAATTTATATAAAATTTGAAAGTCTTGGAGAACCTCTTGTCTCCGTGGTACAAGTCAGGTGACTACTAAAAGTAACAATTGCTGACATTATTAGGAATATTGCGAATATCTATGATATTTTGAAAAGTAAGGACTTGAGAGTACAGTGTATGAGAACATTCCTTCTGCTATTTTATGTTATGCATAATGAATTGCTTCCATATTAGTTGAATGAATACAATAGCTATGATACAATATCTGAATGGAATCCTTGTGGATCCTGATCGGATGGCTACATACTATTTCAAAACATATTTCTTCTGATTTGCGCCAATTTCAGTTGCATGAATCCAATAACTAACATTGATTCACTATCTGAAATGAAGAATTTGTGAATCCTGATCAAATGGTTTAGTCAGATGCCAGCTGATCTGGATGTACAGTGTTTTAAAATACATTTTCTGTTCAACTTATCCAAGAAATGCCAAAAATTCAGTTGTATTAATGGACCCCATAATTGCAATTGATTCATTTTCTGAATGGAAAACATTGTGGATCCTGAGCAGATGAGGATTTCCAGTGTTTTTAAAAACATACGCAAAATTAGTAAACTGTTCAACACTTCCTCAATTTGCCAATTCAGTTGTATTAATGGATACCTTAATTGTCATCGATTCATTATCTTAATGGAAAACATTGTGAATCCTGATCAGATGGTTTTGTTAGATGCCCGCTGGTCTGGATCTACAGTGTTTTCAAAACACCTTTTCTATATGAATTAATAAACTGTTCAACTTACACCCCAATTTGCCAACAATTCAGTTGTATTTATGGACCCTTTAATTGGCATTGAACATTTTCTGAATGGAAAATATTGAATGAAAGACAGATGCCATGGCCAATGGCCTTCAGGTATATGAGCCCCGACATGAGAATTCCAGCAATGTGGTATGTGCGACCAGCAAAGGCTCAGACCAGCCTGCACATACACGCAGTCTGATCAGAGCCTTGAATATTCTATGACTCTTAGGCTACTGACTGAACATAATTTGGAGTTCCTAAGCTTAAAAGGAGGCATCACTGGCTTGTCTGATTCTACACTTGTCAAAATGCCCATGGGCATTCCTCTCAAAAATAGAAATAAATTCATTTCTCCATATCAGTATATTAAAAGGGCAAATAAATACATTCATGACATGAACAACATACATACACACAGATATATGTAATTATTATGATAAAAAACACACACAATAGTAGGGCTTCCACGTTTACACGTGTGATCTGTATGCAATAAACGTTTACAAAAATAGCCTACCGTTTAAACAAACTTTAGCACTGGCAAGCTTCATGGTTTATTAATAGCTTCTTATGAAAAATAGTGTTGTTTTTTCAGATTCGGATATATTTGATAAAGTTTCTAACAATAATTAATTAATAAAATTAGAACCACGGCGGACAAATTATTCAGGACCGCAATTTCATCAGATATGTAAATGCACATCTTAATATTCCGTGGACATGCATGTGAAAGCACATGGCTTCAAACTGGGTTGGTGTTTTTCACTTCCCGTCAGTGTGTGTAATATTATCAATTTGGCTCTGGCCTATGTGACGATTGGCAGTTATATCGCGCATGTTAACAAGGGAAGACACACTAAAAAAATGTCGGTTATCAATGAGTCTGCACATGTTGCAGTGATGTTGCAATTACTTGAAATGAGTTCTATCACAACACCTAACCAAATATTTTCGAATGTTTGCACAAGGTACATTTTTTAGGAAAATTATTGGCAATTTTACCGATATACGATAATGAAATCAAAAATAAGTTTTGTAATTGCGTTAAACAGACTTGTTTTGATTTCTAGAATTCGTGTAAACGTTTACAAAATTGTAAACGTGGAAGCCCTTCACAATAGTATATAAGACACCATGAATCTTGAATCATTTGTATCTGTAAAGATAATGTTGTGTTAACACACAAAAAAATCTTGATAATATAAGTCTTTCAGTCCCAATATCAATATCATGCTTACAGGTGTGGATTGCTCCCATGGATCCTGGCACATGAGATACGATTATGGTCAGTGGCAAAAGAGATATTATTTAAAGATAATTCTGTTTTTACTGGGTAGTTCTGGTTGCAAATTTGTTCAGCCGAACTAAGCTTACCTTTGGTAAAGAGCATCATAAGGAACATTAGAGTTAAATTAGTTTGAATTTGGATTAATGGTTCAGGGGATGCCGCTTTAAGAGATTTCTTATCTAGTCGCTTTAAGAGATTTCTTATCTAGAGTTCGGACAGCCCTTTTGTTCAGCACAGCAGAACCATTTGTGCAAGTTTGGTATAAGGATTTATGATAAACATTCCTGTGAAATTTTATTTAGTTTGGACCAGTGATTCAGGACGAGATGTCGTTTAATGATATTTCTTATCTAGAGCTCTCGAAATTCTTTTTTCAGTGGAGAGAAACAATTTGTGCCATTTTCGTAGAGGGCATCATGAGAAACAATTCTGTGAAATTATTTAGTTTGGATCAGTGTTTCAGGGTGAAATGTCTTTAAAAAAGATATATTTTATTATCTAGAGCTCTGGTGGCCCTTTTGTTCATTAGTGCAATTTTGGTAGAAAGCATCATTGGGAACATTTTTTACAAATTATTTTGAATTCAGACCAATGTACAGATGTGGTTTAAAGATATTTCTTATTAAGAGCTCTGGCAACCCCTTTGTTCTGCAGAGTGAAACCAACTCAGGGTTATTTCTTGTCTACAATATAAATGGGCCAATGACCAATGTCTCATTCATTTGCGTGCAAGTCAAGATTTTAATGGGCCATTTGAAAGTGTGATGGGCTATTTGGAAAAAGTGATGGACCCAAGAAACTTTTATATCAAACTTTCAGTAAAATAAACACTAAATTTTAATAGCTTATGTATGGGGCACAGAAGGGCTGGCAGGATTAATCGAAATATCAGTTAATTGGTCGATAAACAATAGAAAAACAATTATCAATATGAAAATTAAAAAATCGGTTACTTTCAATGGATGTTCTGTTCGTTTATTCATTCAAAATTTAAGCATGATTGTCTTGTTAAGACCGGAAGTGCCTTCTCGTAAACAGGCTACTGGGTATAAATTGTTGTAACAAAGTAATAAAAACGCTGTACTGTGCAGGATATACTTAAGGGGATATATCTTTCAAAAGCTCTTACTTGCATGAAATTTTTCCTGTATAAACAAAAATGCATTTTTATCAAGGGGAGGATACCTCTGGCCACATTGTTGTATGAACAATTTATACGTCTCACATAGATCACTTTACGCCCCAACATACAGATTTTTGAGCAATCATCAGCATGCCAATCAGTCTTTTTAGAGTTACTTCCTGGTTTGATAGCCTTTGCAACTTTTCAAAAATTTTCCCATTTAAATGCACTAGGAAGCAAATTTGACCTTGACGTTAAGTAGGTCAAGGTCAAATTAGGATCATCATTTGAACACACTTGGTAGGCTCCACATCTCCAGTGCTTCATACCAAGTCTCAAGTTCATCGCCCTTCTGATTCTGGAGAAGAAGATTTTTGACGGGGTTTTTCCCATATATGGGCATGGGGAACATCAAAGTCATGTGACCAGTACCATTTGAGCAAACTTTCGTTCCTGCATCCTAAGGAGTCTACATATGAAATTTGAGTTTAATTGGCCCAGTGGTTTCGGAGGAGGTGATGTTCAAAAATGTTGACGGATGGAGAGACAGACGGATGGGCAGACGGACCCCAGAGTGACTGGTATACTATTAGCTCACCCAAGAGCCTTCAGCTCAGGTGAGCTCATAATGCTGAATTTAACATTAATTTCTGCACCAAAAAATTAATATCTAATTAAGGGCGTTCGTTCTTAACTTAAAGGAGGCAATGCAATTTAAGAGTGTTTAAGGCCGTATATTTTAACACTTCTGAAGCTTGATACTTTGCTACTTTGTAAATCAAATGACTCAAAATAAGTGTAACTGTTTAGTGTTGTTTTTTTTGCCAAGCCAAGAACCACAGCAAATTGTTTTGTTGAGAAAGTAGAAAATGAAAAGTCTGCTGTTAGAAGGTCCTTTCTGTTTCCATTTCAATCCATTTCAATAGGAACATTTCACCAGCCTGGTCTTGATTTTGTCTGCCTGAAATAAATGCAGATATGTTATCGGAAACTTTAAGATAAAAAAATCTAGCACAATAAAGTAACATAAAGAGAGTTTCAGACAGCCCTCCTAGAGCATGAAAAGCCTTCAGGTATATGAACCCCGACATGAGATTTCCAGCAATGTGGTGTGTGCGACCAGCAAAGGCTCAGACCAGCCTGCACATACACGCAGTCTGATCAGAGCCTTCGCTATTCGCTTGAATATTCTATGACTCTTAGGCTACTGACTGAACATAATTTGGAGTTCCTAAGCTTAAAAGGAGGCATCACTGGCTTGTCTGATTCTACACTTGTCAAAATGCCACATTGTTTGAAATCTCATTTCACGACTCATATTTTGGTCTAGAGTGGTCTCTTGGGAAGCTATATTTCCAAGTTGTTACAGGTCAATAATGAAGAAGCAAATTAACTTTCTATGGTACGTGGGCCAGCACAGGACATCATTTTTGTACTTATCATATTTAGCCACAAAGGCTTAGTTGATGCTGTGGTAGTGTATAGACTATCCAGAGCCTTTGTTTCTTACATATATAAAACATGGGTGTAGATGAAGACTGACCAAATTTTTAATGTCTATCCCAGCTTGATACATCAGCATGAACACTTAAAGGAACTTCTGAGCACATGCAATTAAAGCCAAATTTTCATGATCAAAGATAGAACGAGTCTCCAGAGACAATTTTTATAAAATACATGTATATGTAAGGATAACTAAAGTTAAAACAACAGAATACAGAGTAGTGGCTGCCTTCTCCTAGTTGTTTTTAAAGTTTTGGTGATAGCATGATCAAGACTTTTATACTGTGGGTGATTACAAGTGCTCCCATTGTACAAAGGAAAATACAGTCAAAAAGAAAAAGATACCAGGGGACAAAACTATTTCAATTTATATTGCACTTGTCCTGCAGGACAAGTGACTTACAGTGTTAATTCATCCTGCAGATACATGCACTTGTCCTTTAGAAGGGTATGCAATAAAGAAAATAAGGAAGTGATATGCTATATGACTTATTCAGTTCCTTATAGCACTGCTAAAATAATATTTTTACCCAGTCAGTTTCATAACTACATCCTATATACTGACAACAAGATTTCACAGTCAATTCTCAAAAAATGCTAGTTTCACCCTCAGATTTTAGCACTTGTCCTGTAGGAAGAGTGCTTTTGAAAGAATTACTCGTCCTTTCTAGATTTCACTCGTAGTTATGTGCGGACGGGTGGAACTTTTGTCCTCTGATTTCTATAACCTATGGGCTTGGTCTCTCAACGCTAAGCACCTTGCAGAGCTACTTCTGTCACAGGTTATTATAAGGCAATCAACCTAAAAATGGAGTGGGCAGTTGAAAACTGGCCTCAAAGATATAAAACTTTTTTTTCAATCTGTACTCAACTGAGCATGAAATTTCAATTGCTTATAAAAATCAAAATCTTAAGAATGAATACTTTTCTTGCTTTCAAACTCAGATGCTGAAATATTTTACAAATACTTTATGAAATGCCAACAATTTTATCTATTATAACATTTATGAGCTTGATTAATTTTATGCTCAGTTGAGTTAAGCATGAAAAAAGTTTTATAACTCTGAGAACTGATGAAGTTACTTGGCATTGTGGTCTTACTTTCATTTCCATCATGTGAGCTATTTCTTATCCTCCTCTTCATGAAGGGTAAAGCATGCCATGGTAACACCAGTCTACAAATCACCTGAAGAATAAACAATTGAGTATGAACAGGAAATGCCATTATTTCAGATCATAGACCAATCCATGGCACTCTGAGGAAGAGACAATACACAGGCATCAAAAGGCAGCAGGTATGCAATTAAAGTTAAGGAACCACCCGTCTCTTCCTTCATCTAGATGATTGCCAAATTAGAAAGCTCAATTAGAACTACATAGCAAAACAAAGATTAAATTTTAAAATTTGACACAATGGGAGCAGCAACAAACCATGGCAAAAATAACTGTACTGTATCCTTAAGTTGTCTTCTTGTTTGTTTACGAAGCAAGTAATAATTTCCAGTGATGCTATAATTCACCCTATATAGGAGCGCACAGGCTCTTGGAGGATCACCCTGAGTACTTATGTTTTTTGCATACTGAGTGTCAGCTTTCCTTGACTGAATAATAAATTGTATGCGGCTAATACATTTGGGCCAGGATATGACAAAGGTTCCTTGTGGTTGTGATAATCAAAATCCAGCTGATGTTAAATCTGTAAAGTACTAGTACCTCTTTAGAGCTTTTCCTGAATATTTGAAGCAATTATCTTTAATATTGAAGAATATATGCAGGTTTGAAGTGTCATATGTATTCCAAATGTGATGTCATGAAAGCGCTTGACCCTAATATGACAGAGTGCTCGTCTCAAGTTGCTTGTTGGTTATTTTTAACTCAGTTTAAACATCTTACAAATATAATGTATTCAGAAGCACTAAGTCATAAAGTTAATGCAAATATCTTTTTAGGAAAATATAGCTGCTTAAGTGGTTATTAAGGCAACTAAAGTGACCCACCCTTCATTACGCACCCTTGTATGCGTTATTGCATCATTGTTGCCGTGGCAGCATCACTAATACAAAGCTTCAAATATAATCAGAAACGTTTGCTACTTTGGTGACATCAAATTATAGAAACATGTTTGTGGTAATATAGAAACATGTAAAATTTTGTAATTTCAGGCGTTTTTCAAATGTCTCTTATGTAATAATTGCTGAAATGCTGTAAGGACCCTTTTCTCAGATCCGCTCTATTTTGTATGTTCTTCATAATACATAACTTGACCGAAAGATGTAATCAATGTAAAAATTAGTGCAATTACACTTCCCAAGAACTCAGTACCTATACTGTTGAGCCATATAAGTTTTCAGTTTTCTTACCCAAAAGCTCAGATCAATGGTCAAGCTGTTTCTCTTCGTTCTTGTCAAAGCGCCTAGCTGGGTGAGTTAGAGGTGATGTTTTCACTGTCTTGACTTTCTGCGCATCTTGTACTAAAAAGAACAATAGAAAATGATCAGTGTTGGCAACGTGACAAATGTTTGTCTTTGTGGCAAAGAATGATATACACCAAATGAAACAATCGGCTAACCAGATATCAACTATAAATAATAATTCAATGGAAAATAACCACAGTCTCAAGAGAACATTGCAGCTCTACTATTTGGTTTTGTTGATGGGAGGGAATCAACATAATGTGCCAATTATGAAGATGTTTGCTAAAGGTGCACAATTTTGGGGCTGATTCAGAGTGTTATCAACTCGTGAAAGATGTGTGGCAAATGGATATATGAGAAAGAGAGAGAAAAGGAGATAATTAATGCTGGTATATATTCAACAGTTTGGATCAGGAGCATTTAATATACTTCTTGCTACTTAGATTTTCAGCAGATCACAAAAAGTCACCGACTTAGAAAGTAGTTTGAAGGACAGCAAAATCCCCCACAGAAGAATGACCAAGTCTGAGTGGTGAAATCACTGACTTGTAACATCTCACTAAGGTGAACATTTGAGTGAAGATTAAATACTAGAATTCCGAGAATCGGATGTGTTGCCTGGCCAACCAGAAGTCAAACAAAACAAATCTGTCAAATTTATATCCTGGGCGAAGGGTTATTTTAGAGAAATTTATAAATCACAAAACATAAATCCCATTTCTCCAACTCCTAAGTTCACCTTCCATATCATACAGATCTAAGCTATAAGCCTATCGACTAGTTTTCAGTGGTCAGTTCAATAAAAAAAAAACAATCTGTACAATTTCAATATCTGACTTCAACCTGACAGAGAGGTCAGGGAGGGGTGTATGTTTGTTTGTTTGATTTGATTCTTTACGTCCCATCAACAATCTTTCAGTTAAACAAGGTAAGGTCTTCCTGGGTTGAACCAGTACTAAGCCAGGAAAAATTTGAATTTTGACCTACTGACCCCATCCCCAGGGTTGGGCTCAGGGGGGGTGGGGGGTCTGAGGACAAAATATTTGCTACCATGTTGCTGCATTTGTGATTCTCTTTAATTTGATATGCAACATGACCATGTTCTGAAAAAGTTTAATTTTTACCTTTTGACCCCACCCCCTAAGTCCACCTAGGGGATGAGACACAGGCCTTCAATCGAAAATCACGTTTGATATGTTTATATTTATTGTACCTCTGTCTGCATGTGAAATTTCACTAAAAATATTGACAACTTACTGCGAAATTTAAGATTTGACCTTTGACCCCACCTTTAAGAAGGGTCAGGGGGTAGGGTAAAATTTGAATCACTGCCATGCTAATCTAGAGGCATTGGGTAACCATGGCCTATGGTGAGAAGTTGTCAGATATTATAGTTTTTGAGAAATGTGAAGTTCATTTCACAAAAAAGCCAATATAGCTTTAGTATTAGCTAAACGAAAGTCAAACAAGAGGGCCCTGGGTCGCTCACCTGAGAACGACTGATCAGTGGAGTGGAACCATTTGTGAAATTTTGGTAGAGTGCATCATGAGGAACAATTCTGTGAAATTATAATGAATTTGGGTCAGTGGTTCAGGAGATGTCGTTTAAAAGATTTCTTATCTGGAGCTCTGGCAGTCCTCTTGTTTCGTGGAACAGAACCATTTATGCAATTTTGAAAGAGGGCACTATGGGGAACATACATGTGAAGTTATATGGAAATTGGAACAGTGGTTCAGAAGATGTTGTTTAAAGACATTTCTTGTCTAAAGCTCTGGCAGCTCCTTTGTTCAGCGGACCGTAACCATTAGTGCCATTTTGGTAGAGTATATCATGAGGATCAATTCTGTGAAATTTTGAATTTGGACCAGTGGGTCATGAGGTAATGCCGTTTAAAGGTATTTCTTATCTGGAGCTCTGGCAGCCCTTTTTTTCGGCAGAGTGTAACCATTTGTGCAATTTGAGTAGAGGGTATTATGAGGAACAATTCTGTGAAGTAATATGAAATTTGGACCAGTGGTTCATGAGGAGATGTCTTCTAAAGACATTTATTATCTAGAGCTCTGGCATCACTTATGTTTAGTGGACTGGAACCATTCGTGCAATTTTGGAAAAAGATATCATGAGGAACAATCCTGAGATTTTTTTTTTAATTTGGACTAATGGTTCAGATGGAAATGCTGTTTAAAAGGTATTTCTTATCTGGAGCTCTGACAGGCTTTTGTTCAGTGGAGCATAACCATTTGTGCAATTTTGGTAAAAGGTATTATGAGGAACAATTGTGTGAAATTATTTTGAATTTGGGCCAGTGGTTCAGGATGAGATGTTGTTTAAAAGATTTCTTATCTCAAACTCATGCGGCCCTCCTGTTCAGTTGACCGAACCCATTTATGCAATTAAAAGAGGCATCATGGGGAACATTCATGTGAAGCTATATGAAATTTTGACCAGTGGTTCAGCAGGAGATGGCTTTTTAAGACGGTTATCTTGAGCACCATTGATTTATGCAATTTTAAGAGAGGGCATCATCATCGAGGAAACATTAATGCCAAGTTATATGAAATTTGGACCAGTGGTTCAGGAGGTGTTGATTGCATACTTTTCTTATCTAGAGCTCTGGCAGCCCCTTTGTCAGTGGACTGGAACCATTTGTGCAATTTTGTAAGAAAGCATCACGAGGAACAATCCTGTGAAATTATTTTAAATTTGGACCAATGGTTTAGGAGGAAATGCAGTTTAAAGGTAATTCTTATCTGGAGCTCTGGCAGCCCTTTTGTTCAGCAGAGTGTAACCATTTGTGCAATTTTTGTAGTGGGTATTATGAGGAACAATACTGTGAAATTATTTTGAATTTGGGTCAGTGGTTCAGGAGAAGATGTTGTTTAAAAGATTTCTTATATGGAGCTCTGGCAGCCCTCCTGTTCGGTGGAGCAAAAGCATTTATGCAATTTTGAAAGAGGACATCATGGGGAACATTCATGTGAAGTTATATGAAACTTGGACCCAGATGCTAGGGGTGTGTGTAAAGTCAAAGTGTTTGAAAAGGTTTAATCTTGACATTTTGTAGCTGGGTAGGTGTTTGTGGGCAAAAATTTGCTACCATGTTGCTGCATTTGTTATTTCCTTTAATTTTATATGCAACATGACCATGTTCAGAAAAAGTTGAAAACTGCCCTTTTGACCCAGGGGTTGCGGGCAAAATATTTGCTACCCTGTTGCTGCATACTGGATTCCCTTTAATTCGATATGCAACATGACCATGTTCTGAAAAGGTTGAGATTAGACCCTATCCCCAGGGTCAGGCGGGTAGGGGGTCTGCAGGCAAAATATTTGCAACCATGTTGCTGCATACCTGATTCCCTTTAATTTGATATGCAAGTTATAATGCAACATGACCATGTTCTGAAAAAGTTGAAAGGATCATTGACGGTTTGGGCCTTATACGCCTACTTTCCTGACTCCGCTGTTTTTCAGCTTCTGGTGTGATGCAAGTAGTATCTGTGCAATAGATGAATCTAATGACAAGAGCCAGCTAGCAAAGTAATTTCAAAATTCCTACGCAACTCAAGAGATAAGGTGGGTTGAACAGGGTGGGGGTCTGAATTTTCATGACAATGAAAAGTGATTAAAAAGCGATTTTTTGCACTCTTTCTTAATGTTTTGGTAGGCATTGTGATATCTAGTGCACATATCATATGCCAAGTATTTAGGAATCACCATAATAAACTAGAAATTGTTTATGAAACACTATGTCCCCAACCATTTGCTTTCCCATGAGGTGTTTCTATCTATAATCGTTTTTAGATATATACTGTTTACAAGTTTTCAATGGCTAAATTTGCAAAGGGCAATAACTCAAACAAGCGGGCCAAGTGGCTCTTAATAGCTAACCTGAGTTTTGTTTAATGCTCACATATAGGTATCTGTTGAAAGCTGGCCATGTCCCTGGTGACACCTGGGGTAGGGCCAATTTTAGGCACATGGGCATAATTTGAACAAACTAGGTAGAGGTCCACTATGTCATGCTACATACCAAATATCAAGGCTCTAAGCCTTATGGTTTCAGACAAAAAGTTTTTTTCATGTTTTTCCTTATAAGCCTATATAAAACATGTGACCGCTGGGGCGGGGCCATTTTGGACCAAGGGCATAATTTGAACGTACTTGGTAGAGGGCCACTAGGTGAAACTAGATAATATCACTGATCTAGGCCTTATGGTTTCAGACAAGAAGATTTTTCATGTTTTTCCTTTTACAAGCCTTTGTAAAACATGTGACCCCCAGGGCAGGGCCATTTTTGGCCCCACGGGCATAATTTGAACAAACTTGGTAGAGGTCTACTAGGTGATGCTACATATCAAATATCAAGGCTCTAGGCCTTATTGTTTCAGACAAGAAGATTTTTTCATGCTTTTACTTTTATAAGCCTATACACTTAACAACAATTTTAAGTGTGCACATATAAATGGGCTCATATCTCCGCGAATACTGGTCAGATCCTTTTCAAATTTTCAACAAATATAAACGGCATGTGGATTATAAAATTGCATGTATTTTATTTCGAATAAAATAAAAAGTTAAAAAATGCTAACGCAAAATTCAAATTTATGGTAATATCAAAGTTCACATTTTTCCAATGCGTACTTTAGAAGAGACCAAGCTTGATCGAATATATCGCAACACAAAACAAATATCACAACATTCTTAGTCAAATACAGCAACGGCGTCCATGTCCATGTAAACTTAGTAGCGGGTATGTCCCCTGCACCTGCGCACTGTTCACTACGGCAAACAACGACGTCTCATTGACGTCACATAAAGCTGAACTAGGTTCTGAGGGAGGTTGATCCACTCGTAGAGAATTTTTGCTCTCAGTTGATTCGGTATGGTCGGAATAGACCCTGTTCTCCTTACACGACGGTTAAGTTCATCCCAAATGTTTTCAATTATGTTTAAGTCTGGTGATTGGGGGGGGAGTCGACGACATTTTCGTTGTTTGCATTCAGATATGTAGTGGTGGCCCTTGTCCGATGTGTTGGGGCACTTTAAAAAACTTCCAATGCACAATGAGGAAAAATCAAGCAATTTCCCGAATTCCTCTTGCATTTTACAAGTGTTGTTGTTGCTGTTGTCATTTGTAGTTGCACGCTTTTTTGAAACCATGAACATGTTTTATCAGTAAGAATTCCCACGGGATATTCCTTGGACTGCGCCAAATCTTACCCCACCTAATTTTATTAAAAAATGTTTTACTATAAAATGATATGCATAAATGAAATGTCATAGAAAGTTAAATTCTAAAACAAAGAAAACTGTGAACTTTGATTTTACGATATATTTGAATTTTGATTTCGCATTTTAAAAGTTAAAGTATTATGAAAATTAAAATTTCATGTAATGGAATATCATGTCATAAATGTCATCTATATCTGTTAAAAATTTCAAAATGATCTGACTGTTATTTATGAAGATGTGGGTCCATTTATATGTGCACACTTATAAGTGTTGTTAAGTGTACATGTGACCCCCTTAGCGGGGCCATTTTTGGCCACAAGAGTATAATTTGAACTAACTTGGTAAAGGTCCACTAGGTGATCAATGCTACATACACAATTGCAAGGCCCTATGGTTTCAGACAAGATTTTTTCATGTTTTCCCTTCGATATAAGCCTATGTAAAATATGTGACCCCCGGGGCGGGTCTTTTTTGGCCCCAGGGGTATTATTTGAACAAACTTGGTAGTAGTCCACTAGGTGATGCTACATACCAAATAACAAGGCTCTGGGCCTTATGGTTTCAGACAAAAAGATTTTTTCATGTTTTAACCTTTATAGGCCTATGTAAAACATGTGACCCCTGGCAGGGAGCGCAGTGGCTCAGTGGAAGAGTGCTTGACTCGAGACCGAGGGGCCGCGGGTTCAAGCTTCACTGCGTTGTGGTCCTTGAGCAAGACACATTTATCCTAGCTTAGTACTGGTTCATCCCTGGAAGACCCGTCCCTGTTTAACATGAAAGATTGTCGATGGGACGTAAAGAATCAAATCAAACAAACAAACATGTGACTCCTGGGGCGGGGCCATTTTGACCCCAGTGGCATAAATTGAACAAACTTGGTAGAGGTCCACTAGGTGATGCTACCTACCAAATATCAAGGCTCTAGGCCTTATGGTGTCAGACAAGAATATTTTTACATGTTTTTCTCTATACTAGAATTCAAAGAATCAGATGTGTTGCCTGGCCAAACAGAAGTCAAACAAGGCAAATTTGTTGAATTTATATCCCTGACAAAGGGTTTTTTTAGAGACACTTAAATCACAAACATAGATCCTATTTCTCCAACCCCTAAGTTCACCTTGGGTCGTGGGGGGAGGGGGTCTGCATGCAAAATATTTGCTATCATGTTGCTGAAATCATGCTTTCAAGGGGTGGGGGGGGGGATATGCGGACAAAATATTTAAAATCTCGATGTAGGTAAAGAACCTAAAAATCTCACTTGTGCAGGACCTGTTTTAGGGAATCCGGGACATTTTGCCCCCAAACCATTTCCTCCCCTAGTCGTTTCGCCTCAAGACGTTTCACTACTGATTGTTTTGCCCCCACTAGTCGTTTCGCCCCTATAGTCAATTCGCCCCTAGTATATATATATATATAAGATGTTCTGTCATGTTTAATCTGGGTCTAAACTGTTTGCATACGGCAAAAATCGCCACGTATTTTAAAGGCGTACAAGTTCATAATGTTTTAGTACTTGAGTATGTCACTCTTGAAACTTGAATGCACAGCAATCTAGTTGGACTACAGATCTATATATCGTCCTTATTTACTTCCCTACTTAAGGTCAGCTGCAGTGGCTCTGGTGACCGTGAGACTGCATAAAGGCACAATGTTCTAATTTGAGCAAGCCAGTACTAACAGAAAATAAACTTTAGTTTGAATTTCAGTGCATCTGACTGTGCCATTTTCAATCCTGTAGAATATTTGTGGAGGGAATCTGAATAAAATTATGAAAAATTAATCATGTTTACTCGGACAGTAAACTGGGTCCAAGATGTAAAAGATAGAAAGAAAAACTTAGCATTTTCTGTTTATTTTTTCTTTCTATAGAAATAGACTCTGTCTTCAAGCTCATGAAGCTATTAACTTAAATGAATAATATGCATCTTACACACAGCACAGACTCAATGGTGTTTTATCAGGTCAAACTAAAACCCTGCCTCAAACCACTGGGGTCAGCTCCAGGGGCTAGTTGAAATAGTGAAATTTCGTGTCTTGCTTGTTTAGCTAGAACGAATAACGAATGCGCTGATCAGATTGCGCCGATGCAAGGCTGTTTTTCGCATCCAACAACATGGAATTTTCTAGTAATGAAGGTTCATTTTTCTTTTGGGTGCTCAAAAGAACCGTCTCGATGAGACGGTTCTTTTTAGTACCTGCAACAATGTTTGGGTTGGACAAGACAAAAACTTTTATACATTAATGATAGGGCCATGATCAGACAGATCTGCAGTATCAAGCCAGATGATGTGGCCAGGGTAAGGTCAAGCGAGCTACTGGCAAAGCTTCAGCTTGAGGACCTCGACCTCATTTTGAGAGAGAGAAGGCTTCACTGGTTTGGGCATGTGGCGCGTTCGAGTGGTGCAATCAGAACAGCATATGATATGCAGATTGACGGCAAGCGGGGGGCAGGGAGGCCCAAGCAAACATGGAAGAAACTGACAGAGAAAGACTGCCGTGAGTGGAAGCTCACCACAGTTGACCCTCAAGACAGGAGCTGGAGATCAGGTGTGAGATCTGCTATGCGTGCAGCTAGCCAGTTATCTGGAAAGGGGCCCACTGATGTGGATGATGCCCCTGCACCTGCACGTTAATCAAAAATCCGATTATGATTATGATATATGATGATCATTAATCCATTTTTTGCATTGAATTAATAATTATTTTTTAATGATTAGTGCATGAAAATTAATAACTTTATATTTATTATATGTATATTGTACTGGGTCCGAGGTTATATACACTGTCTAACACGCTCATGGCAGGCATGTGACATTCAATAAACACTCAATCTATCAATAATGGATAATTGATAATCGTTCACACGCTTTGATAATCCAATTATTGCTGTTGTTGTGTTGTGGATTATCTTAATGGCTTGTCGACAATTTTGATGGTTACTATTTGGATAATATTGTTTGTATTGGCCAATATTTGGTGTGAGTCTTCATCTACTGCCATATTTTGTGTATAGGAACAGCGAAGGCTCTGGCCAGACTTTAAAGATACACTGGCTTGTCTGAGCCTTCTCTGCTCGCCGATGTAAAATTAAAATCCAAAATCATGATACTGGATTTCTTACAGAGAAATTGAAAGATATCAAACTTTTTCAATGAAATGTTACCCACTATATATATATATATTCAAAGTGACGTTGGATCGGGGTCCGTACTCTTTGCATTTCCCCAAATATTATATCTTCATGAAATACCTTTTGCGACCTTGGCCCTCACTGTCTGCAAACATTATTTTATCAATTAAACAAAAAAGACACATCTCTGAACATTATAGTTTACCAGAAGCTGCATGACGCAACACCTGGTCTGGATCTGCAATGTTCACCAAGTCTGACAAACTGCAAACCTCGGGAAAGACAAAGAAAATGCCAGACTCCACTCCTTAACTCCTGTAACAGATGTGAAATGTTTTGGAACCAGATCAACCCCGGTTTCTCTTGCCTGACCTGGGTCAAACTGTTTGCCTGTTACAAGTCCCCACAAGCGATAACGGGATAAGTCAAGGTGAATAAGCATTGATATTTATACATGTGTCAAGAATAATTTTCACATTAAAATTCTTAGGTAGGTGGAAATCTAGCTGATAGGGTGAGTGAGCGAGTTTGTGTTTAATGTTCCACCAACAGCTCAGTAGGTAATATGGAGACGAGGCCACGACTTAAGAGTCTCGTATGGCAGACTGGAGGAGCCGGGGATCAAACTCAGGACCCCTGGGTACAAGGCGAAACGTGACGACTATATCTGTATATACATAGTTATCTACATCTTATTGTTGAGTATCGTTTGTCACCATTGACCATAATGGGCAAAACGACTAGGATTGAAAATAGAGGCGAAACGACTAGAGGAGAAAGGACTAGGGGGGAAACATCTTGGGGGCGAAACGTCTTGATACCGTTTTGGGCTGGACCCCCAATCGTTAAAGACCCCAGCATACATGTTTGTCCCCTTCATAGAAGAAAAAAAGGTAATATCACAGTTGAGGCTTGGTTATACTTTGAATTAATACAGGTATAAAATAGGTTTGCAAGAGTCTCCACTGTGCAGCTGCGGTGCCATAGAGACAGTTGATCACTACATCTGTGAGTGTGAAGTGTATGAGTTTGATAGACAGAAGCTACTCACACGACTGTTCTACCAAACTGGAGAACAAGGTATTAGTACAGAAATCTTCCTTAGTTTGAAGGATGAAGTGTTCAAGGAACACAGGATTGGCCTCTTAATGATGCTGAGTGATTACATCACCAGCACTAAGAGGTTCATCAGAAAGTAAATAACAACAGCTGCCCCCCCCCCCCCAAATTCCTATAATCATCCTTAGCCATCCAGTCACAGGTTTTGTCTTCAGACTGCACTTGAGCGAGTGTAGCTGATTTTACGATGAGAGTTGTGGCAGGATGGGTATTGGTAAACATCCTTTCCACAGTTCATGTAGTTTATAGTACTATTCAGTGACAGTATCACTTGCATAATTGTACTTCAGTGTTAAACTGAAGATTATAGGTGTACAGATTAATTATAAAACCCCAGCCCTCACAGACCCACACAGTGAAATCTTAGCATACCTATAGATGTCTCATGGGTGATTGACTGGGGTCTGGATTGTATATATGTTTTTTTTTCCTATGTATTGCACTCAGAAGTTATACGGTTAAATGCTTTTTTTCATCTGAGTGAAGCCCTTACAGAAATATTTGGTCTCTGGCTCATACCTGCGGCACTAGAGCTGCAATATTGCGCCTCTAGAGCTGCTACTTCTTGCAGCTCTAGAGCCGCATTAAAGTATTTTGTATGCAAATTAGTTTTCCGGCTCTAAGTTGTGGCATTGTTGTGGCTAGTAGGCGTGGCTTAATTGGTTGCAGGCAGCCGGAAGCTGTGTTGTGGCTATAAAGCAGCAATAAAGCCATAAGTTGTGTTTACACTTATGCATACATATTATTTGTATTGATAGAGGAATCAAGCTAATCTTTACAATCCATCTTTTTTAACAGCTTTTTTTCCTATTTTTATTGGCAATCCTATTTTTAAAAGGAATAAGCATACTTTCCTTCTGGAAAGCAGAGCCCAACAGCTTCAACAGTTCTGTACATATAGCATATATCTAAGAACTAACAAATTAAATAATACGAAATTAAGTAAAGTACTATATACACAATAATTGCTAAACATCTTAAATTATAAACAGCTTCCAGTCTTACTTCTTGAGGTGGCTCTATATAAATATGTAATCGAATAAAAATTATTGCATGCTGAATACCCTTGTGAAAAATAGTGGGTGGGGTGCCTGATGAAGTAAACAAAGAGTATATTATTTAGCTCTCCCAGATTAAATCAGTGATATATTATCAAAATACAGACCTATTTTTAATCCTAAAATGTGCAGTAGTCATTTGTGATGCATTGAAGCACACATTAATCCATTCCAGAATTCCAAACTGCTTCCATTATATGTTATCCTCTCTTTCCCTCCAAAACTTTATGTTACACACAGTGGTCACATGATTTCAAATTCTGGCTTGCTTCTGGCAAGAAGAGCTGCTAGTGACTGTATGTTTTTGTCTCAATATTTAACTTTTGAGTTGTGGCTAGTGTCTGGCAATAAGTCTCTCCTATAATAATAATGTTTGATTTGTGGCAAGCTTCTGGCTCATAGAGCCGCTAGCCGCACTATTAGCCAGTAGCGGCTAGTACTTGCCGCTCTAGAGCTGCAATATAGCTGCTAGCCGCTACAATTGGCT
Organism: Loripinus fragilis; assembly: GCA_964019695.1. NCBI lineage: Eukaryota > Metazoa > Mollusca > Bivalvia > Lucinida > Lucinidae > Loripinus > Loripinus fragilis. The sequence goes on along the minus strand of CAXHUL010000468.1, from coordinate 48,077 downwards.
TTCTTCTGGCTAATACTTGTGACTCTAAAATTTTATTGCGGCTCTAGAGCTGCAATATTGCAGCTCTAGAGCCGCTACATTTTCATTTCTGTAAGGGAGTATAAATAATATACATGCATTATGGTAGCATTGGTATGCATGACAGATTGGGTGAAAGGGAACAAATTTAGGTAGCAGGGAGTATATCATGGTGGTCCAGCCCATCTTATTGTTATAATGGGAACTGCCAGCTTTTGGTGGGTGATAAAGGTCCCTTATCATAAATTGTCAGTTTGGTTAAATTTTGCCGATTGGGCAAGAAATTCTCTTTATTAATTGAGTATATGGATAATTAATGGGCTTTCAGATGGGTATGGATGCACATGTGGTGTTTTCAAATTCCTTGTTGTTAGACTGATGTTAGAAGTATGAATGAAGTATGTTACCTTACTGCATTCTATTTTATTTTTTATTTTCTTATCATAATCACATAAATTTTGCAAAATGTGATGATATTTCTGTGATATTAGAGTTTTCTGTGATTCTGTATGTGATAAAAAAAAATAACTGCATAGACTTCAACTGTATGGTAGAAGATATAATTGTAGTTAATAGGAGTTGTTAAAGAGTGATTGAAAACAATTTCTGCAAATACATGTACATGATGTATGGATACTTGAACAATGAGGTGTCAGAAGAGTGAATTTTAGCTGGATGAAGAAATCTCAGTGTACTATAAGGTCTTAATTGACACTTTCAGATCACTGGCTCTGGTCTACAGGAAAATAAATCAACTTCAAGAGGCTAATCTGGTTTTGAGAAAAACATTTATGTTCGGCTACTCCATTCAGGACTCTAAGCGCACCAACTAAACTTGATTACTTGTGTGTTAATTCTACTAGAGTAAAACCGGGGTTCATCGGACGGCAGGGTTCATTGGACAGGTCGTTTTACGTCAGCTTTACAGCTCTTCCGACAAACACTTGTTTAGAAAGAAGTTATCCATTTGTTTTGGCTACCAATCTTCTGTCTGATACTGCAGTAAAAAATTGCATAGCACGTGACATAACGCTGTGTTCTCATTGGATAAAAGCCAGCTCCGAAAAAACATGCCTTGTTTTAAAGGGATTTTTACAAAATGGCGCCGATAAAAAACATCGAGATTCGTCACCGGTCTACTTTAACATCCTGTCCAAGGGTTTTTTACACTAAATTTGTGACTGAAATTGATTTTTACATGAAAGAAATATTAGATGAAGATAAAAGTGTTTGTTTTATTCATTTATATCCGTCAATTGTTCAGATAAATAGGGCGAAAAAGCTGTCCGATGAACCCCTCAAGTTTTCACCGTCGATTTTTATGGAGGGGTTCATCGGACAGTAAAGTGCAACTTACAAGCCCCCCTATCTGTCTCTTTTTTATCCAAACTAAAGGATATATATATGTTTTAATGCTGCCCTTTAATATACAAGTATTGATATTTGTTGTCTTTGAATAATTACAAAGGCATCTTGCGACAATAATGTCACGTCACTAGCCGACTTGTCTTGATAAAAAATGTTATCTATCTATCTATCTATCTATCTATCTATCTATCTATCTATATATCTATCTATCTATCTATCTATCTATCTATCTATCTATCTATCTATCTATCTATCTATCTATCTATCTATCTATCTATCTATCCGTCATTAGATTCTCTCTCTCTCTAGGAGCACAACAGTGGCTCATTGTGATACTGGTTCAACTCATGAAGGCGGGAAAACGTTCCGATATGAGTGAAAAATTATTGACTGGGACGTACTGCATGCGCAGATCCAGGAATTTTTGCCAGGGGGGGGGGGGGTCCAGGCCCGACTGCCAGACAACAGCATTTTTTTAGTCCTCAACTTATTTTACAGTTTTACAATGGTTTATTTCAAACAAAACTATAATTTTCCAAGGTTTCAGAGGGAGTCCAACATTTTTCAGGGGGGTCCAACTTTTTCCAGGGGGGAAATGCTATGTAGGGGAAGGGTTCTTACTAATGTTGTGATAACTTGTGACCCAACCCCGTTGCTGTTTATATTTGGCAATAAAATATGTTTAAACTAAATGCTAATTTGTATAGAAACCCATAGAACTTGTGGTTTTCCAGGGGGGTACGTACCCCCTACCCCCCTCTGGATCCGCACATGTACTGAAGCATCAGCTTAAAAAAAGAACATCCATCTACATGTTTGCCTTTCAAGAATAAAGCCACATCATCATGCATGATTACTATATTTATATGTGCGTAGAAAGACAAAGATACACATTTATGAATCTTAATTAAAACAGAAAATAATTATTTTCGCCATAGCCAAATAAGTATCCTCACAATGTACCTAGCGAGGTAGGCCTGTATCCTGCTGAACTGGTTAACATTCAGTTCTTTAGGCCTAATGTCTGCATACACCAGCATTTGTTTAAGCAAGAATATGGTTTTACCATTAAACTGTATTTACCTCCCCCCCCCCTCTGATAGCTTTGGCTGCTGTCCGTTCTAAGGAAGTGGTTCTGTTGTTGTTGATGGATTGTTTATTGTTGCCCCATTGTTTGTGGGGTTCTGTGTTTGATGCTTGTTTTACTTTGTGTCCTCCTAGTTTTACAATCGGCTTGATGAGGAAGAGAAAGCTAGTTGCTTTATTTTAATTATCTTCCTTTTGCCTTTAAATTGTGACTGTTAGTGTTCTGTGGCTCTTCCTCGCGATGTCGTGCGTCAGTCTGCAGTGTCATTGTGGTATTTCCTGGTCATACTCACTTGCTATATAGGGGAAACTTTCAATCAACGATTCAAATCATTTTCGAATACAGACATGCTGCAGACTTCTAATTACGGTTCAATTAAGTTATGCGGTCTTCAAAGGACACTTATCACTCTAAATTAATGAGTGTTAATGAGCTACTTTTACCAGGGTTGATTAGTTCTCATGCTACAGCATAAAATGAGCTTTAAATCAATGTATTTGTGTTGATCCAGCGTTGTGTGAAACTGTCATTTCAGCCGATTAGGAGAGGTTGCGTTGGGTCAAAACTGGATCCATATGGAGAAAATTATTGTTTGGAATATTGGATCGACAGATCACCTGACAGTTTAAATTGTTGTAGTGAGTATTTACTACAACAGTATGATGTTTTGTATCATCTGTATGTGACGTTTCCCCCTTAATATGACCTGTCCGATGAACCCAAGGCCTGTCCGATGAACCCCGATGGCTGTCCGATCCACCCCTTTAATACCCCTGCGGTCTTTGAAGGCTTATTACTATATCTACATGAGCTTAAACACGCTAGATTTGCCTCCCTTTGACCGCGTATTGAATACACTTCAATGCGATGTCCATTGCGGTCACCCAATGCGACGACAACCGGTGATATCCGAATTTAAAGTAGCGATCTCGAAAAAGTGTCCGATGAACCCCGGTTTTACTCTAAGAGAAGATACAGCGAGAATCAATACCGAGAGATAACTACAGCCAATTGGGGCTTAGCTACAACCAACCAATCACTAAATTGTTTTTGGGGCCAACTTGCTCCTGGCAAAAAATGTGTCTGTATCCCTGATATCCAAGCACACCTTCACTTATACTATGTTTAAATGCTTTGTGTCGGGAAAAAAATCTCGTATCTTATTTCAATCCACCGTTGACTCAGTCTGCCAAAAAATGACCTGATATTCAGACAGCACATGAATTCGTTATTTCAACAGTCTGCAAAAGCTAGGTCCCAGATAAAACAACCCGTGATCGCGTGAATCTACCGGTTTAACTTGTCGATGCTCAAAAGTCTTTTCAGATCTGGATACAAACCACTTGTTATCAAATTCTATTGATTCAATGAAGCGTGGTAGCTCAGTGGTTAGGCACTTGCCTCTGGTGCTAGAGGTCCCAGGTTCGATTCCCGCTCGCGGCGAGAAAAATTTCGGTGACCGAACACGCTTTCTCTAGTGTCATTTGCAGGGATGACTCTAGATAAGTGCATCGTCCTTCGGATCGGGACGTTAACTGGATGTCCCCTGTGCAGGGAAAGTCACCCCCTGTGCAGGTTAAAGAACCCTACGGTAATTTCGATATGGTTACTTGTAGGCTTTCATCCTGCAACCCGGAGTGTACAATGTACACCTGCCGATAATGCTCGAAAGCGAGCGCCAGGCAGTATATATAGAAAGAAAGAAAGAAAGAAAGAAATCTAGGCATCTCTGACACTTCTACAACATTTTTTTCTGAAGCAGACGTCACTCTATCAGTATGACAGTCGTGTATGAAAGTAAGAAAACGGAAACTCGCCATATCTGCTTACCTTTTATTTCACAGCTGCAGGGTCAGGTGATCGTAGACATATACAAGTCTCCTTATATTTATCCCCACGCTTTTTTAAAAAAGCGTTGGGGATATTGCAATCGCCTCCGTCCGTCCGTCCGTCTGTCCGTCCGTCCGTCCGTCACGCTATCTCCTCCTAAACCATTGGACGAAATCCAACCAAATTTGGTGTATGTGTTGCTCACATGAATGGGGTGTGCAACGACACATTTTTTTTGGGCCCCGCCCCCTGGGGCCCTGGGGAGGGGCCAAAAGGTCAAATATCATCAAATATCATTAAATTTCAATTACTAAGTCAATTTCAAAGATTTTTAAACCAAACTTTGTGTGTCTTCTCACAATTGAAAGATATAAAGCATATCAGACGGGATTTTCATTTGGCCGCCTGGGTCATGCCCCAGGGGGGGGACTTGGGGGTACCGTGGGGGGTTGTGGGGTCAAAATTTTTTTTTTCCGAAATTCAACCAGATTTGGTGTGTGAGTTACTTACATGAATGGCATATGCAACGGCACCATTTTTTGGGCCCCCCCCCTGGGGCCCTGGGGAGGGGCCAAAAGGTCAAATATCATTAAATCTGAATTACAAAGTCAATTTCAAAGATTTTTAAACCAAACTTTGTGTATCTTCTCACATATGAAAGATATATAACATATCAGACGGGATTTTCATTCGGGCGCCTGGGTCATGCCCAGGGGTGGGACTTTGGGGTACCGTGGGGGTTGGGGGGGCCAAAATTTTTTTTTTCCGAAATTCAGCCAGATTTGGTGTGCTAGTTACTTACATGAATTGCACATGCAGCGGCACAATTTTTTGGGTCCTCAGCCCCTGGGGCCTTGGGGAGGGGTCAAAAATTTAATTTTCTGAACATGGTCATGTGGCATATCAAATTAAAGGGAATTTGCAGTAGACCAGGATACACTGAAAAATTTTAACCTACGATCAAACTGGTGACCTTGGGATGGGGTCAAAGGGTCAATTACAATTAGATTTCTTCGAGAGCGTGGGGATTTGCGATGGCGCGCCATCGAATGTGTTCTAGTTTATTTATTTTGAAGATATTTATGAAATATATTTCACTTCATGAATTACTTTTGTTCTCCAATGTCAGTGCTATTAGAGGGGATTGAAGGCATTATAATTGGCATTGGAGAATGAATCTCAGTCCAGGGAGAAAGACCCTGGTCAGTTTAGGGTGATCCTGACTCGGACTTTTCGTCTCATAGCGCCGGACCACTTTTTTGGACGAGTATGATTTCCGCCGTGTTCCTTTTTTCTCGTTTTGGCTCATTTTTCTTTGTGCTTACCTCTGATTTCAATTTATTGATGCAATCATCAATAACGCTCGTTGCGCGTGTCATCCATAGACCGACCTAGCCAAGGTGTGAAAACATTGAAAAACAATGCAATTATTATAATGACAGTTATCATACTTATGGGCCGTGTCGAGAGAAAACCTGACGTAGTTGCATTCGAAGATTAAAGACAAAGAAAATTTAGCAATAATACTGGTACCACTTATTATGATTCTCTCCAGGGGTCATACTGGACAGATCAAAGGCTAATCTTTATTAGGTGATTATGACTTCCTTACAGGGTGCAATAAAGTGGTCCCATATTGATCTTTATCTTGGTGAAAGAAATTGTGTTGTATACAGGTAAGTCCCCTTTTGAGGCTCCTTTAAGTTTGTGAGATACTGAAATCACTAATGATTCCATATATCACAAAATATATGCCTTTAAAGGCGCAGACCAACTTACACATCTGCGCAGTCTGATCAGTGCCTTTGTTGTTCGCCCTCTTAAAAGTATAATTAATAAACTTGCTACACACAAAATTTCAGCTTTCTAGCTACATGTACTCTCTGTAACTGAGCAGGTTGGTTTAAGTCTTGCATGGTCGTAAACCTCGATGACAGGTCTTCTCGCATTGAGGCCCAGATAATTTCTATGCGCCAGTTTCATTTCCCTCAAATTGACATTTTTTTCTTCTAAATAACATGTCGAGCGACTAAGTACGTTTAAACGTTACGAGCATCGCGGGCATGTGTAGTTACAATTCATTCCGTTACGGATATACAAGTTCTGCCTGTTCCAATTCAGCCCAAGACTTTTCGGTTCCCCCAACGCTCATTCGACTTTATAAGAAGCATGAATAGAGAAGGGTTTAGCCGTCGTAGTTCGACAGTAGGCCCTGGCTTCATTACGATGAAGCCAAAGATCTCACGTTATGTCTACCGACAAGGGAACTCATCAAGGAAAGTTGTGTAGCAAAAATCTAGATGAAGCCTTCTGCATCCTTAAAGTAACGGGTGTACTTATTGAAAGACGCTTGTGTATATCTTTTCGAAAATACAACTCTTTGAAGTACAACCATTCGCCGATCCAGAAAGTTATGTCAGAGGCTGGCGGGCCGATAATGGCCCAACATTGAATGCTGGCTTGGTAGCTTTGTGATTTTTCAGGAGGTCTGGACCAGTATTGCTTAGAAATCCTAATTTTTTGTGATTTTTCAGGGGGGGTCTGGGCCCCCTGTCCCCCCTCTGGATCCGCCCATGACAACAAAGGATCAGTGCTAAAAGTACTTTGCCAAAACCTGCGGGAACATAGGTGACATAACGTCTAAGAAGTATGCTGAAGAAAAAAGTAAAACAAATCGTGACTATCTGAAAACGATTTTGCTTAGCATTCGGTTTTCTCACGCGCCAAGGAATATCTTTTCTAGCAAAAAATCATGACTGAAATCTGGTCTCAAACGCATAAAAAAACCCATTAAAAGCGCACACAGAAGCGCTAGAAATTCAAATTTTTCTCGGGGGAGACCCCCTAACCCCCCTTATGAGAGGGGGAGTCCCCCTCTCGTGCTCTCCTCCCTATCGTGCCGTCGGTACTCGATGATTTCCACCGCCGGATCACTTTTAAATACGCGGCGACGGCCCTGACGTACAGCTGCGATGTATTAAATTGAGAACTGTTTGTAAAGGGAGGCAATTGCCAAATCTTCATTTTCAGCAGGTTTCTTGAAAAGGCAGGGATTCTGTACCCCCCTCTCCACCCCCCCCCCCCCCCCCCCCCCCGACAGAGAGATTATTACCTGTATGAGATGGTCAGTGGGCGGAGTGGGCGGAGCTTAGCTACTGACCAGGCCACTGTCCTCATCTGATCTAGCAGATAACAGATAAGCCTCAGGCTACTACTGTTCTGTTTTCTTGTCTCAACACGACAATATTTTTGTAATAATTATTGGTATTTTTCTTTTTTGAAAAATAAGACCAAACAAGGTTATAAAAATGCAGCTTTCTTCACTGAATTTGATTGTCATCAATATAATATTTGATTATTTTTCATTTTATATTCATATATTTTTTTCTTCAATGATTATCATGCTGATTATTTAAATTATTGAAAATAATACACTTGACCCCTCCCAAATTTGATCAAAATAATTTTACCTAAGATGCAGTTCGAGTTCTGATCAGCATAGCTGAACTGGATCTTCGCGGTTTTCTAAATAAAACTTTGTAAGATTTACCCTGAACAAATATTAAACTAAAATAAGGTCGAGTCTGAAAGCCCCTGCCGAGCCGAGCTGCCGACCTGCATAGTTTATTTTTTTAATACAATCCTCTGTGGAGATTTTTCAAAAATAAATTTTATCTAAAATCATCACATAGACTAAAGGCAATAAGTGGAACATTAATAATAATAGTTAATAGTTATAATTTGGATTTAATTACCATTTCATTAAGGTTACTCAAAATGTCTATAAATAGAACTGGATGTGGCCTTTAGGAAAATGACCATTTTTGTGAAATTAACGAATTTTTAAGTAAGATTCCTTTAAACTTTTTCTTCACTTATCTTTTATTTTCAGAATAATTGCCAAACTCGCCTGTAGACCTCTCAAACTTCCAATAAAAATCAACGGAAATCTTGATTCACTAGGCTGTGGCTTTCAGGCCCCCTGCGAGCAATAAAATGGCAATAAAATCAAAATTATTGTTATTTACTATTATTATTATTGTTCCACTTATCGATTTTAGTCTATGTGATGATTTTAAATAAAAATATTTGTGAAAAATCTCCACCGAGGGTGAATTTGAAAAAAAAAACTATGTAGGTCGGCACCCGGCAGCTCGGCTCGTGTGCATCGAGTACTGATCAGATTGTGCATCTGCAGCGTATGCTGAACTTTTTAAATGAAATAAAGATAAATTTTATTATTTTAGTTTAAATACATTTCATAATAAATTTGATTAACTATGTTAACTAAAAATCGTTTTCTTGCATGTTGATGCGTAGATCAGTCTACACAATTTGTACAGTCTGATCATCACTCGGGATATTCAATATAATCCATTGTTTACGCAAACAGTGAAGACCCTGATTAAACGCCCCATTCTGTGGCCTATGATCTGGGTCTGTGCTGTTTGGCAAGTTACGAGATAGCGGAAAACAAGACAAATTCGACGAATTTATATCCCATGACAAAGGGTTATTTGAGAGAAACATGTAAATCACAAAACATAAATACCATTTATCTAACCCTTAGTTCACCTTCAGTATCATTCAGATCATAACAAATGCCTGTCAAGTATATTTTAGTGATTAGTTTAATAAAAAGCATACTTACATCTGCACAATTTCAATATCTGACCTTTAAACCCAACCCCAGAGGTCAAGGGTGTGTGTAAATTCAAAGTGTAACCTTGCATGTAGGTCTACACTTCTTCTACTTTAATCTGATATGCAACATGACCACTTTTAGAAAAGAAAAAAATGCCCTTTTGACCCCACCCCAGGGGTCGTTGGTGTGTTTTATGACAGCATATTTGCTTTCATGGTGCTCTGTGCTCGATTTCCTGTAATTTGATATGCAACATGACTACTTTCAGAAATAGATATAGTTTTGACCTTTTGACCCCACCCCCCTGGGTCGAGGGTGTGTCTGTGGGCAAAGTATTTGCTACCATGTTTCCAGCGTCGTCAGCTTTAATTTGATATGCAACATGACTACTTACACTCTAGTGAAAACCGTGCAGATCCAAATCAATCTCATTATGCGAAAATATGTTAATATACCATATGGGAGCATTAGCCTGCATATGCATGAAAACAGGCAGCATTGACTTTTTGTTTATTGTTACTCCCATTGTGGGAGTCTGTAATTGTTCTATGTTTTATGTCCTTTCTAGTATTGCAATCATCTTGATGGGGAAGAGACAGCTGGTTGCTTTGCTTAATTTGTCTTCCTGGTTTCTCGTGATGGTTGAGTGGCTCTTCCTCGCGGTGCCATGGGGTTGTCTGCAGTTTGTGATTGTGGTATTTCCTGAGCATACTCACTTACTATTTTTGACATTATTTTATAAGCGTCTTTTTTTCCTTTTCTTTTTTTTTTTAAATTTACTTTTTCAAAAAATATTTTCAAATACACGATATACCATCAATTTGGATCCAATAAAAATCCTGTATTTGGTCTTGCCTGATCTGGGTCCATTTTGCTTTTGAAAAAATCACCCTAAGACACAAATTACCCCACTCAACCACACTGTATGGGGTCCAATACATGGGCAAATACGGCTTGTCCATTCTAAATATATGCAATCAGTGAAGACCCGAATGAGGTGCCTGAATTCTGTGTGGTTTCATTAAGGTCTGCAATGTTTGCTTTCTTAAAAGTCAAAATAATTTCAAGATTCTGATTGTGATATAACATACTTGTAAATAATGGTGCCAGCCGAATTATTATTATTTATATCTCAAAATTAATGCTGTACTTTCATAATTATATTACCCATTTCAGCCGTATGGAATTTCCCACTTTTATTAGTTGGACCAGTCCATTTCTGAACCAAGGGTTGTATGGTGGTATTCATATTTTTTATTCAGATTTTAATAGAACATTTTTTTAAAAAAACGTGGAGAACCTGATCAGATGCCCAAGAAAAAAGTTTAAATGAGTTAATGAGTAGTCGGCTCTTCTTTAGATCATCTTTTCACAGTTTACACCAAATAGACTCCGCCAAGCGTCGCCAATTTTTGCATTATATAATTGGCAATAAATTGAAGCCATACAATTAGAGGGAATTTGTCAATTAACTCTTTACATGCTGTGTAATTTTGCCTGCTATCTTGTTATCTGCCAAATGGGCCTTTGAAACAATATTCAAAATCGTTTTTCCTTTTATTACAGAAATACCAACTTTCTCACTCAAACAGTTTGAATCCATATCAGTTTGACGCTTTTTTGGCCTGGTCTGGATCCACACTATTTGCACCAAAATTATCGCCACTAGCAAGTGAAGAATCTTAACCAATTTAGGTCAATAGAATTGTCCACTCTTGTCATTCTGTATCAAGTTTGGTGATATGTTTCATTTTTATTTAAATTTTAATAGAATATTCTTGATGCAAACAGTGCATACCCTGACCAAACACAACTTTAATAAATAAATAAATAAATAAATAAATAAATAAATAAATAAATAAATAAGTAAATAAATAAATAAATAAATAAATAAATAAATAGTCTTCACTTTCAAAAAAACTAAGTTATAGACAGGTGATAACTAAAGTGTATGTGTGGTCAATACCTGTTGTTACCTTGGATACAGTTGCTAAAAATAGATTATACCTCAAAAGCTTGTGAAAAAGTCAACGGGTTGTACCAGGAAACATTCAAGAGGCTACATCAAATTTTATTTTAAAAATATGAAAAAAACACCAATTTGTTCGCAATTGAACTGAGCATAGTGTCCAGTTTGCACAGGGAAAACATATTCAATACTTTAATAACTATGACTGAATATCTACCATTGAGCAGATCTTAAAAAGCCTGTTTTACTATATCATTTAATCATTCTTAGGGTTCTATCAAAAAACATAAAAAAGAACGAAAAGTTTGCAGAGGGAAACTCATAAAAATATATCAGAATAATCATGAGATATATAGGTAAAACATTTGTTTGCACATGAATTCTGCTTTTATAATTACAAAAGATATAGTATAAAAACAAACACCTTCCGTTATAATTCCTATTACTGCTTCAGCGCATCGCAGCTACCTGGATGTCCGTTAAAACCCCGTACGGATGGGCCCTCAAAACATTCCACAAAATCTTCATACTCCAAAATGGACAAATCCCTGGGATTTGCTTTTTTAGTTTTAAAGTTATATATATAGCTTTACAGTCATGTAAATGTAAAGAGCATTCAGATTTGACAGCTGTCTAACCAAAAGCTCAGGGAGATTTTTTTTTTTTTTTTTTTTTTGGGGGGGGGGGTATATTGAAGACATCTTCCAATCGGCCGCATGCATATCACACATTGACCTATCTGATTTTAGCATTATGTTGTACACACAACATAGTTACTTGCTTGCCAAATGCGTTACACAGTCATGTGATTCACCCAATCTGTTTATACTGGGTCTGAGGACCTGATCATGTGAAGGGTGCTTTCAAAAATGTTTTAGTGCAGAAAATATTACCATTATATCTCTAAATGATGTAACACCAATCATTGTTATGGTTTGGCTATCAAAGCTGGTTGCTTTGCTATTATTGTCTTACAGATGCAAAGTTACTATAAATGTTCTGTGGCTTTTCCTCAAGGTGCTGTGGGTTAGTCTGCAGTATGTGATTGTGATTCCTGTTCATACCCACTTACTTTTTTATAGCCATTTGCCCCTTGCAACGCTTAAGCGTATACATGTGCCTTGAGTAATGCATACCACATAATGGACAAAGCCTATTTTCAGCAGTTATGTGCCATGGCAGACAGGTCGATCTCTAAATTTCTGTGCAAGCCCATATGATGGACATAAGAAGAATAAAGTGATAGGGTTCACACCAGGAGTTTTGTATGATATGGTTCACATAATCAGTGTACAGACCATGAAACTTGTATTGGTTAATATTTGACAATTGATATATAGTGTGAGTATGGATATATGATGATATGGTTCATGATTACCACCTAAGTAAAAAGAGAAGGTTAGCTGGTGGCTTAGACTGCTGTCCGTTCTAAGGCAGTGGTTCTGTTGTTGTTGACTTGTTGTTTATTGTTACTCCCATCGTGGGAGTCTGTAATTGTTCTATGTTTTGTTGTACGTTACTTTATGTCCATTCTAGTTTTGCAATCATCTTGATGGGGAAGAGAGAACTGGTTGCAATGGAAAACACGCTTGTTAAGGCTGCTTTTCTAAACGATCAAAACACACTTGAGATAAGTCCTTCACATTTCTGGTTGTCACATGTCTAGACTACCATTTTGTGCAGTCTGATCTCGTAGGTAGTGGATTACTGAAGGCCTTAACCATGTGAGATATCTGTTCAAATTTGCAACCTGAAAAATTGGACCCCTGTCACATTTAAATGGCTTTCATGTGTTTCCTCGTGACAACATCAGTATAACTTTTACTGTTATGCATTACCCATTATTTGAACATTAAGATACACTTTCATTTGCATTCTTGGTTTGCATAAGTTTGTATATAGATGACCAACAATTCAAGCGTAGCGTTTTCACTTTTGCTCATTATATTTTGGTGAATACCCGGTGAAACTTTGACTTTATGTGAAATAAAATTTGGTCACAAAAATACCCCACCCACTTAACCCTAAAGTCCTGGCATTAATACGCATTAGTGCATGTCACAAATGTAACACAGAAGCTGCTGTCGTGTAGTGGATAAGCCGCTTGCCTTGTAAACCAGGGGTGGTAGGTTCGATTCCCAGCTTCACCAGTCTTTCGGATGAGACATTAAGCCGTGACCCTGTCTCCATGACCTTAGCTGATGGTGGGACATTAAACACAACAACAACAACAACAACAACAACAACAACAAATGTAACATGCTGTTTCATTGGCTAGAAAGGCATCATGTGGAGGTCGCTATTCTGAGATAGATGCACAAGCAGGCACTATCAAGTTATATGGACCGGTCAATACCACATTATAGTGCCCACTATGAGATGTCCTGGAAAAGTGTTACGGAATATGACAATTAATTTACACGTTTTACTTCCGCTTGTCGCTCTGCTTTACTGTAAAATGCCTAATTATTTGGACCAATATATAAAATGTCATTTTTGTTCAAAGGATATGTATTTTTCGTCTGCATTAAGTTGTGTTAAAGAAACACGGACATATAGCAGATTTACTGTAAAATTCTAATTATTTGGTCACAGACCTGTAAATGTAAAAAGGGCAGTGATTGGCTCAAAAGGTGGGTGGAAGCTCAGCACAATATTTTTAAGTTGTAAGGTGTTTCATGATTGGTCAATAATAAAACTAGGAAATATATTGTATTTATTAGACGGTTCTATCTTTGCTGTACTTTTTGGAACAACATTTCATTGCTTTTGTTGATTTAGTTTAGTGGTGTGGCTTAGAAAAAAGGACCTTGCATTCTGGTATTTTTTTCAGTAGAATTTTCCTCTCATGTAGGGTGCCCACCTTCAGGGGCCAAAAAGTGGCAAAACATGGCGGTCACCAGGGTATCTCATTCTTGTTTTTTGATTGAACTAGGTCCAATCTGTAACTCTATGGCAGCCTCATTGTGATTGAAGAGTTGTGAGGACCATAGCCTACTGAAAAGCTATAATGGAGGTCTATGGAAAAACAATTACAGGTCTGGGCCCTAAAGAAGAATATCAAGCCTGTTATGTTGGATACCTTGGCTGCTATGTATGTGACCTGTAATATGTTTTTGATGCATTGTTTTGATTTTAGCAAGTCCAATAATGATTTGAGCTTTCAAAAAGTCCACTTTTTTAAAACAAAAATCATTAAGACTGCAGAAAAAGAGCCTTATTAGTAGGTAGGGGTGTTGGTTGGCCCAGTTTTGCACTACATATTGTATTTGAATCATGTGAGTTGCACTTCTGCACTATGAGGCTTTACTGTAAGCATACTTTCATTTATCGGAAACCCATTGGTTCCCAAATCAGAGCATTTGTGTTTTTTATTGTTATGCTAGAGCATTTTTTGGAGTATGTGTTCTTGTGATTGTCAAAATATGGTAAAAAAGGCCCTTTCGCAAGTTTGCGTAAACCGCAGTAGTGGTCATTTTTTGGAGTTATATGCCATTTAGTTGAAAAGTGTTACATGTGTTAAACCCATATTTACATGCTCATTTATTGTCATGTGCCTTAGTTGAACTCAGAGATAGCACAAGAGACTGTCATATTACCCAATATGATATTGACATTTGACAGATTGACCTTTAAATTGAGCAACAGTGTAGAGCAACTTGGAAACTTGTATGATATTGCACTCTCCACTTTGTAAATTAGAACATTTGGGTCAGTTTGGGTTGATTTGCTGTCCAAATTGACCCTTGACCTTATTGATGACCTTGACCTGGATAAGAGGGGCCATTTCAGATGGATATATGTATGCGTATTAGTCCATTTTAATCTTTACTATTCAATCCGGCAACTTAAATGTCACTTTGAAAAAATGTCATAATGAAACTGCAACAGTAAACCAGTTCACAGGCATGATTTTACCAAACTTACAGCCCTGCCACTTGTAAAATAAGTGTTTAGGGCTAGTATTTTTTAAACTTTGTCAATAATATGATGTTTTTCTTGACCATTTGACCCATTTTCCCTCAACTTAAGACAAATAGGTCATTAATTGTAGAAATTGTACCTTTTTGACCAATAAATTTGCAAAGTGACCTTGACCTTTGACCTCTATGACCTTGATAATTCCCTTTCACTGACCTTGACCTTGCAGCATCCTGGCTGTAGCAGTTTTTTTCTCCAGCTAGGTCTTCGGAAAAAATGTAAGCGGTCAAAATGCCATGTCGGTGAGCATAGCCCCTCTGCATGGAAATTAGTTTTGCTCTTCACCCCCTCTGGCTGTTACATAATATTAGCTTTTGTCACCTAAATTAGCAAAAATTGCTTTATTTTGCACAAATGAACCTTTTTATGTGATTAGAAGTTGCTTTAATGTGTAAAGAAAGTATAACATGTTCCATAGCTAGGAGCAAGTAATTTTGGCCTTGTTAATGGGGGTGGGTGGGGTAACTCCACATTAGACTCATGCTGGTAAAGCACATGCATCTTTTTGGTATAGTATATTGTAAAGTGGTGTTATAAGCTTATATGAGTGAAATTTAAAGCATTTCTGATATATAGTAAAAGAGATATAAGACAAAGAATATGTTCACTTTTCCTTTTCATTATTTTGCTGTACAATGAGTTTACCAGTAATATGTGTAGGGGGGTAGGGTTGTTTAAAGGGTTCCCTAGAATAACTTTGGGGTAAATGATGTAAACAAACAACATAAATGTGCTTTAAAATGTTTATTGGTTTGAATTAAACTATTTTCTTGGTCCTTTGTCTGAAATGGGTTATGGCTTTAGGTCACAGACCTGTAAATGTAAAAAGGGCAGTGATTGGCTCAAAAGGTGGGTGGAAGCTCAGCACAATATTTTTAAGTTGTAAGGTGTTTCATGATTGGTCAATAATAAAACTAGGAAATATATTGTATTTATTAGACGGTTCTATCTTTGCTGTACTTTTTGGAACAACATCTCATTGCTTTTGTTGATTTAGTTTAGTGGTGTGGCTTAGAAAAAAGGACCTTGCATTCTGATATTTTTTTCAGTAGAATTTTCCTCTCATGTAGGGTGCCCACCTTCAGGGGCCAAAAAGTGGCAAAACATGGCGGTCACCAGGGTATCTCATTCTTGTTTTTTGATTGAACTAGGTCCAATATGTAACTCTATGGCAGCCTTATTGTGATTGAAGAGTTGTGAGGACCATAGCCTACTGAAAAGCTATAATGGAGGTCTATGGAAAAACAATTACAGGTCTGGGCCCATTTGGACCAATATGTTTAGACAAACAGTACCTACCAAAATCAGACTGCTCCAGATAGATGCAGTCTAATGTGGGTCTACACTGTTTATGAATTATGCATCTTTTGGGATTTTACTGTAAAATTGCGAGTGAATTTTGCAGTTTTCACACGTTTATTCTAAAGGACACGACAGTGATCTGTGGAATTATTAAATTCATTTAACAGTTCATCAAATTTTTCATAATTGTTATTTGTTAGATCTAATAAATTTTCAATGTATGTGATAGTTGTTCAAAGCACTATGCAATAAAAACCTAAGCTGAGTGCACTATCAAGGTTTATGGCCTGGACTGCTAGGTTGATTTGGCCCTCCCCTGCGGCTTGGGTCATATTAACCAGGCGGTCCAGGCCCTGGCCCTCAGGCAGTCCATAAACTTTGATAGTGCCCTCAGCTTAGGTTACTATTGCTTTTTTTCCTTTTTTATTTTGCTAGGTTGTTGTTGTTGTTGGTAATTTCCTCCACTGTCTGGAGAACTTCACATAAGTGAATAAGTCCTTAATTGCACCCCACCAATTACGAATGTTTATTTGTTCACACTGATTCAGTTGTTCACATTATTAAGCAGACTGAAGCGCCTACAGTGCAGTGCATAGCACAATCCTCTGGAGACTGATTCAAACTTGTGTAGAAAGTCTTCCCTATGGGTTTCACTGGCTTGCAGATTTATTGTTGTACAATCCAAAATAAGTGCTACTAGTAAGTCAACATCTTTAAAAATTTCTTTTTGTTCTTCTGTCCCTTGGTATTCAATCAAAATCTTACTGATCTTTTCCATGAACTGGTCTCGGGGCTCCGACAAACATTGACACTTCAACAGGAAGTGAATCATATCCTCAGCGTCGTCACCACACAGTAGACACGTTGGGTTGACAGAATACTGATTGAATTTGGCACGATTTGACTGCAGAACATATGTGCCTGTCATAAGTTTTGCTTTGAGGCCTGCTTTCTTAATTGCCATAAGGTTAAAGTAAGTAAGTAAGGTTGCAAATATCAGGAATCGATACAATCAAGTACCACACCTGACCCAGGATACCAAAGCCTGCTTTTTTCCAAAGATAATGTACCTCACCAATTTTGTAATTTTGAGTATTCAAAAATTTAAGTGACGATTTTTCACTTGCCTCAAGTTTTATTTTATCAACCCAATATGCACTGACATGTTTATCCACGGTCTGCTTCCATGCTTCTTTGGAAATTTTAGTATTTAAAAGATCAATGGTACTTGGCAAATTGTACTGAGATAGGATTGGACCGACATAGACAAACCAACTTTTAGATTTTTTGTCTTTGAGTAGAATTTGGCGTTCTGCAAGCTCCCTCTCAATTGAATTACTACGAAGCACACTTCCCAAAGTGCCCAAGACACGCTTATGTAGATCTGCCACCAGAGGCAGCTGACCCGACAGTATATATACTGCCGCGTCAGCTGTTCTCTCGTGGAGATGCATGACCTGCTTAAGAAATCTTTTGTGAAATTGATTGAGTTTTTGAATTTCTGAATTTGATAATGTCAAAACATCTAATCCATATGTGTGACGTGGTAAAACATAGGTATTCCAAAGAGACAGTGAAACCCTGGGATTACCCCCATTTTCACCATGAAGACCAGCCCCCATTAGTGAGTATGCACACCCGCGAGCAGACTTAATTCTGTCCTCGACAGTAGTTGAGTGGCCAGTGTTGGATACAGAGTCCCTCTTAATCCCCAGATGAGTACACTCTTCCACGACCTCAATGAGTTTACCATTTATTGAGAAAATTCCAGCCTGATTCCAAGTGTCTGTGTCCAGTGGGCTGTTGACAATGAAAACCTTTGTTTTTGTATCACTGATAATGTACCTTTCAAGTCCAGCAAAGTATCCCTGTGTAATTAGCATCGCCTGAAGCTCGATAATAGAGCGAGACAAGTATAGCAAGTCATCGGCCACAGTGGGAACCCCACAGTACACAGTCCCTATAGTAAGCCCAACCCGCATTCTCTGCAGCAAGTTCAAGAGAGGATCAATATGAATCTTATAACCTGTTGGCGAAATGATACCACCCTGTCTGACACCCTGCCTGTCAATGAACGACCTTGAGTGTTTACCACACCAGTTAACCACCGAAGACATTTCCTGATAACTGTCTTGCAGAATGTTCCAACACTTCCCAGTCAAGCCGAGATTGTAAAACTTTCTCAGAAGTGACTTGTGCCACACAACATCAAAGGCCTTGGAGGCATCAATGCAAGCGGCATACAGTGGAGTTTTTGTGTCTCTGGCTTCAGCAATAGCCTCTGTAAACAGTAATGCAGCAACACTGGCAGAAGTTCCTTTCGTGAACCCCTTCTGTAGCGGGTTCTGCAAGACCTCAAATTCGGAGAAAGCAGACTCAAGTAGGTATTTTTCAAGCACCTTTCCTATAAGGCTGGTAATTGTTATTCTTCTATAAGAATTTGGGTCGAAGAGTGGCTTCCCTTGTTTCTTATATATAGGAGTAATATAGCCCATCTTGAACATCTCCGGCACCTTACCATAGCGAAACACACTATTTAACACTTGAGCTATAAAAATACTCACTGGCTTACCACCATACTTCAGGTGTTCATCAGATATCCCATTTCCGTCACAAGATCTGTTATTCTTCAGTGACTTGATAATCCTCTCAGCTGTTTCACTAGAAATTTCTGGTACACTATCCTGGAGACTTGCGCATATATCACAGATGAGATCAAAGTCCAGATCAACTTGTTGTTCAAAACTTTCATCGTATGTGTGATCATCCACTGGAGTGGCCAATCTCTCGAAATAAGATGCCCAACCCTCTCTAATGGTTTCATCCGTTGTGAGATGTCTGTCATCAACAAAAAGCTGGCTAAGTGCATGCCGTCCCTCTATGCGTTGTCTATTGACAAGGGAGAAAAACAGTTTCTTATTTGAGGAGTCAGCCGCCATGATGTCCTGATACACTGTAGACCTATATACAGCCTGTTGTCGCCTTTGAGTTGATCTAAGATGCTTCTTAGCTACCCTACAATGTATAGATAAAGGGTGTTGTGGACCAGGCCTGCCAGCCTTCTTCCATTGGAAGAACACCTGTTTGTTCTTAATAGAGGCTGCTTTCAACTCATCTGACCATAATCGCTTCTTTTTCCCACGTCGGATACATGGAGCACTTTTTCCCGCCGCATCCACGAGTACATCACATAACACCTGTAGTTTTGCATTTAGGTCAGACAGTGACACCATTTCCAGGGATATACCTTGTACCCCTGACTCCACGCTCTTTCTGTACCGGTCACGGTCAAGCTTCTCCCAACGTATCTTCTTCCTAACTGGGTTACTATCATCAGTCTGCAACTGCTTCGATATATCAGGCAAGTAGCATGTGACAGGAACATGCGTCGAGGTGTTAGACGGGTCCCATGTGAGGATTGATATGCCCTGCATCAGGTTCAGATTTTCACCAACTGAACATAAAATATAATCAATTTCGGAGCTGGAATTTCCACTGGCATGTTGAAAAGTATCCTGTATAGGGTAGTTATCTCCCATACTTAAACTCTGTGATTCACAAAATTTCCTAAAAACTAGGTCCCTTGATGTAGGGATATCTCTAGTCAAAGAAGCATTCATGTCTCCCACTAGAATAAACCGAGCTCTATCTGAATATATATTCATAATCTCCGCTAGTTGAGCAAGAACATCCCTGTAGTTATCCTCAGCATCACGGGAGCCCCTACACGGCATATAAACATTCAATATGCACACTTCCCCAACAGCAGAATTAATAACCAGACCCTGAACTCGGTCGTTACCATCGGACACAGGGGACACCATCTGATCAATATTCTTCTTCCAGATCATTGCAATTCCACCCCTACCCCTCGGTCTGCATTGCGGGGGCAAAGGATCAGCATCATCGACTGATTTCAGGACAACATTAAAGCCTCTTTCATCACAGAACTCAACCAGTTCCCTTTGCTCGAAGTGATAGAGCCAATGCTCCTGCAGAGCAATAATTTGACACTCACTTAATAATTTATCCAAGTATAATTTATTGGTGTAAAAGTTCTCGATGTTAAATGTTGCAATCCTTGTGGTAAATAGAGTTGACCCTGATGAGGTTGCACGGGAGTCAGATTGCACCACGGGAGTTGCATCACCCTGTATTGGGGAATGGGGACACTCCGATAGACACTTTGCTGGTGACCCATTGTAGTTTGCAGGGGCACCTGGTGACCCGCCAATGCCTGTCCTGGCATCACCCTGCTCTGCGTCCAGGGGGGCTTCGCAACCGCTGAGCCCTGCCACAAAAAAGAAGGGTTATTCAGACTCGGACCTGAGGGTGCTGGTCTCCCTTGATCTTTAGGCTCCGTATTGAGACTTTGCACATTTCCCGAATTTGTCAGGGGCAGCTGTTGGACCGGGTCCAGACCTCCGCCCTTAGACAACTCAACTCCAGCAGTCCCCTCCGCACCCGCGTCAACCTCCTTATCCTCATTATCATTGTTAGGTGTGGACGGTGGGTGCACAGTATCAGCATCCCTTCTTGCCTGTGTCTGCTCAGAAACATCGGCCGGAATGGGCCCATTGGGCGTTACATTAGTCTGTTCTGAAGAATGACCAACTGAGGACCCTCCCACATGTAAGTCACTATCTTGTACAGTAGGCTCATTGGCACGGACAACCTGAGGTGCACAACTGTAAACAGGTCTGTGCTCCCTCGGCCCCAGCCCAGATTCATTTACCATAATCTGTGCAGGAACCTGTGCATGGTAACCGAGACCTTGGTCAATCACAGGAACCTGCACTCTGTTGATGTACGGAAACTGTGATGCATGAGCCCCCAAACCTAGCCTCTGGTGTTGTTCATACAGACCCGGATCAGGCCGACGTGATGACAAGTTCATCAACTCTTCCTGACTTCTAAGCAAGATATTCTGTTGAGACTCCAATGCCCTAAGTTGCTCAGTCCTGATTGCATCCTGCTTCATTCTTAAACAGCCCATTTCTAGCATATACATGCGCTGCTCTAAAAACAACATTTTAGATTCGACCAGATGCTGGCCAGATAGGGGCACACCAGATGAGACTGGGACATCCGCTGACTGTTTGGTTGAGTCCAAATCAACACGCTTAGTTAATATTAACTGAGTTTCAAGAATTTTCTTAGAATTTTCAAGTTCAGTAATTAGATGCTCCTGTTGAATCACTTTTGATTTAATGGCAGCTAGTTGCTTAACCATATCATTGCATTCCTGTTCTCTTTTCTGTAGGTCTTGTTCACGACTTTTGAACTGTTTATTTTTCATCTTTTCCAAATTTTTAACATTTATATCAGTAAGCCCATCGGACACAGACACTTGATTCTGCTGAGACTTTTTACTAGCCTTCTTATTTTTAACAACACAAGCCACATCCTGTTCTAAAGTCTGTAGTGCAGTATTTATGTAAAGTCCTCCCCCCTCCCCTTCTTCAGTATTAACCCGAGCTGAACCCCCCTCTAATATATCCTTATTAATATCCTCCCCGTTGCAAGTGACACCACTGCTGGGTATAATCAGTTTAGCACAAGAACCCACAGACTTTTCAGGGGCCTTACCAGCCGAAGCCCTATATGGGATTTTTGGGCGCGCCCCCACTGAGTCAGCCTTATCTGGGCATCCCTGAAATCCCCTTTTTGTCCCCGATGGGACACCCAATTCAGGAACCACCCTGGCGTTTGATGATACATGTGTATCTGCACCACCTGACTGGGACCCTGGACCATTGGCAATAGGAAAGAGCCCTTGGTTATTTTGAAGGTCACCCTTTAGTGCATGGAAATCTACATCACTTGACTGGATCCCAGGGTCTTCAGCTATAGGAAGGAGTCCAAAGTTATTATATAGGTCCACTGACAGGGAAGCAGCCTCCACACCATCCCCCACCATGGCTGTTGGCGTAGAAGAACCATCCCCCACTATGACTGATGGTGTAGAAGGCCCCCCAGTATCCAGCATGGATTCCTGACCATCCCCCAACACAATGACACTGCAATTCCCATTTGAAGTACACAATGAGCATTTATAATCTGTATCTGAATTGCCCCATGAACTACCCTCCTCATCTGAGAGCCCCTCACACGACCAGTGCATCCATGTCTCGCATGAGTCACAATAAATAGAGTTCTCACCCTCCTGGGGCCCACCCTCTCCCCCACACAGCTCATCACAATGCAAGCAGGTTGAAACCCTATCGGGTGACTGCCAATCAGTAGCCAAGGGGCCCTCAACAGCTAAGCCACCCCCAGAATTAAAATTCCGCTTCGGACGAAAGGTCCCATCACTCCCAATCATTAAATCCCCTCCGTCACAAATGGGTTCCTGGGTAGAGGGTCCATTCATCAGCTTTTCCTTACTACCAATTCTAGCCCCATTATCACCTGGTGGGCTAACCCCCTCAGCCAAGTACATTTGGCAAGCAGACCTTATCCTATTATTGATCTCTTTCAGATCAGAATTACCTTCCATCAAGTCAACAATTCTAATCAGGTCATGCGTCAAGAAGTCACCGTATCGCCTACCGTTTAGGTGCACTAAATGTAAGGGGTTGATTTAATCCCAAAATTATAGTTGTCAATTATGCATTAACCAAGCCACAGGCTGTCATAAATTGGGCAGATTGAATAGGAAACTGTCCGAGGTCCTTTCGTCACGTGTGCTTAATTATCTTTGAGTCCTCCATTGAGTCACATATAGACTATAGGACGTTTTGACTTGGGGACGTTTTGACGACAGTTGCGCTACTATTATCTATTTTCGTCTGCTGCTTCATCAACAACAACAAAAATGGCTGCGCTTTGACTTCAGCAGGGTTTTTTTCTATAGAGAGTCCCTAACTTCAGTGGTTGTCACAACTGAACAAGAATAGGAAATTGCTGGCTCTGAAGAGCAGAAGGCTCGGTCATGTTCGTCAGCCTTCCAAGATATGAAAACGCGCAGGCCGGTAATTTTTGTCGTCTGCTGATTTAATGAAATTTAAAAAAAATATTTCAGGAACACTTTCGAACTGTTTGGAATCAGATCAGGCCCCGAGATTATAAAACTTTTTCAATACTCAACTCCGCTAAACACGAAATTTATCCTGCTTATAAAATTTGAAATGTCAAATTAGAGAGACTTAAAGCACGACTCTTCTTTAGTTGTAACCGTAGAATATCGTAGAATCGTTGGTAGGCTCTTAAGTAAGGTAACCCTTTTTAAGCCTTCTATCTTTGTTTCTTCTTATAGTATTCAAATATAATTTTGTATCAGGCCTTCAGATTTATGGTGGGCCTGGGTCATTGTCCCATGATTTCAAAATATGGCCCATTACTTTCCAAGGCAGTGGGCCCAGTGGACCCATCCTTTTTAGTTGTGAAAAAATCTCACTTTAATAAAAATATTCATCTTACAGCGAGTCTATGAACTCAACAAAACTGAAAGTACATGTAGGTAGTCAATAGTTTTACAGTAAAACATGTCTTAAGCAGCCACTCAAAAAAGACAAAACAAAGATCTTAATAACAAATGGTAGCTTAATGAAGGTCGAAAGTATTGCAGAATGCTCCCCTTTCTGCAATACTTTAGACCTGCATTAAGCGATAATTGGTCTTCTTTTTTGAGTGGCCGCTTAACACAGGTTTTACTGTATGATCAACAGTCATTATACATATATGCATACAAGTGTCTCTGTCAGTGTTTAGGTAAAGTATACAACCCAAATGTCAACTGTGGTTAGTTTGATATGCTTTGGCCCACCATTTCAGAAAATGACCCACCATTTTTTTGCTCCATGGGTCACTTCGGCCCACCAATCTTGAAAAAAATCTGAAGCCCTGGTATAATAGAGAGTCCCTGGTTGTAAATTCCCTGCTCAGTTGAGTTGAGCATAAAAAAAAGTTTTATAACCTCAGGACTGAGATTCTCTGAATTATAATCGGTCTTGATCTGGGTCCAAGCTCTTCACAAGAAAATACTCATCTTGAATAGGAATGTTAATATAGTTGCGCAAAAGACTGTTACAAAATAGTGCTTTTTTAGGCATACAGTGACGTCTCCTAACATTGCGCGGCACCTAACATTGTGCACTAGCCCAAGTGACTATGCCACATTTAATCAGATAAAATATTTTTTGATATTCAATATCAGAAAAGAAAAACAGCAATAAGTTTTCACTTTATGCTTTCACTGCTGAGCAGGGGTGAATTTTGGTAAAATTTGGAAAATGTTAAAAAATTTCTGACCATGATTTCAAATGACGCAGGCTTCAAGTTATTTACTTTTAATCAAGTTATTGGTGAAGTATATTGTTGAGAACAGCCTGGTGTTACTTTCCCGGGTATATTTTGTAAAAGTAATTAATCTAAGAGAAGATATTGAAAATTTTGCAAAAAGTGTGCAATGTTAGGGGACTATTTTTGTTATCCTAAAACAGTGGGGTTGTGCAATTCAAATCAAAGTTGCTAGAGATCGAGGAAAATGTTTTTCATTTTGAACTTTGTGTAAATAAAGTAGGGCTGTGGAAATACAGTGAATTTATTTGGGATTTTGGGAAGCTACCTTTTCCTTCACATTTGGGAAAATATTTTAATAAAATTGGGGAAATAAGTGCTAAAATACATGAAATTGGGAAAATAAAGGTCATTTTTGGATTGGGAATGACTCCCATATACGGCCTTAAAAATGGCCAAATAAAATCACTGAAATACCATGCCCGACCTGGCCCCATTTCATTCAGGACAAGTTGAAAATTTCTATTTACTTGTCCTTGGGCAAGTACAAATGTATCAAGCTAAGTTATACAATTATATATTTCATATTATGATTAATTATTACGAGCTCACATCTTGCATTGAAAACAGTGGGGATCCTGATCAGCTGGCTTCTTCAGGAGCCAGCTGATCTGGATATACACTGTTTACAAGAGAAGCCAGCTGATCAGGATCTACACTGTTTACAAGAGAAGCCAGCTGATCAGGATCCATACTGTTTGCAAAAGTTGATATCTGATTTTATACTGTTTTCAAAAGAGTAAATTGTTTAAGCACAGAAAGGTAGGCCTAAAATAAAATTTTATTTGTTTCCCCTTACCCGACCAACCCTGAAAAAAGGGCCCTACCCCAAAAATTTTATTACAATTTTCAGTCTAGAATTATTTTTTTAAAATTCATTGGCAATATGCTAACTTAAAGAATTGTCCAATGTAAACAGCGTTTTATTTAAAAAATATTTTTAGTTGCAAATTGTTTGTGTATTTAATGTTATTGCCTAAAGTAGGACTATTTACAATTAAGTTTAATGGGTATCAAGTTTGGGAAGTAAAATAAAATAATTTTCGGACCGACCGACCCATACCGGTTAAACAGGGTCGGGTAAGGGGAAACAAAAATATTTCTAAGGTTGGCTGTATAAAGCTAATTTGTTCTTTCGGTCAAGTAAACATTTTTATGGACAAGTACATTGTGGCCATTTACTTGTCCCTGGACAAGTAGAAAAATAAACTATTTCCACACCCCTGAATAAAATATAATGATTACTTTATTTCGCTGTGAACAATTTTTAATTTTGTTTGTTTCTTATTATATCCAATGGAGGTTAAAAGGCTTAAGTGCCGATGTTAGGGGCCTTCACCGTAATTGTTGCATAGAATTAGGAAAAGCGCTTGCATAAAGCAACTCTCGCCCAGTTTCCTGGAAATTTTGGAAAATTTAGCAATCAAGAGAATTAATTAAGCATAATTAAACATGTGAAAGGTGACTAGTCCATATAAAAGTAAAAAGAACTTAATAATAGCAGGACTGCAGGAGCAGATCCAATATTTCTTGATAGGTGATTCAAATTAACAAAGGGGCCCGGGGGTTCATATAGTTAGTTGTGTCGCCTGGGAAGCAAGGATGACACAGGGATCATGACTGTGGCGTCCGCGGCCTCACACTTTTGGTTTCCGATCGGTAAAACTTGAAGGGATGCATCAATTTCATTTAAATTTTACAGAAGGGTCAAACATCATTAAATATAGGACAAGTTCTAAAAGGGGGGATAATCCGCAAATTTTTGACTGAGTTATGTCTCTTTTTTACTTAGATTTTGGCTAAATTGTCAAATTGTGGTTTCCGATCAATTACTTTTGAAGGGATGCAACAATTACTTTCAAATTTTACAGAAGGGTAAAGCATCATAAAATACTGGTCAAGTTTAAATTTGGAGGTCATTTGCAAACATTTGACTGACTTATGGCCCTTTTTTGACTTAGGTTAAGGCTAATGCAAAAGCTATATTGGCTTTTTGTGGAATAAACTTCACATTTCTCCAAAACTATAATATCTGACAATTTCTCACTATAGTCCATGATTACCCAGTGCCTGTAGATAAGCGTGACAGTGATAAAAAATATTTTTTTACCCCATCCTCTTTCCCCTAAGGTGGGGTCAAAGCCACAAATATTTAAATTTCGCAATAACTCAGAAAGTTGTCAATATTTTTTACGGAAATTTCACATGCAGACAGTGGTACAATAAATATGAAACATATCAAATGTGATTTTCGATGGAAGCCCTTAGTCTCACCGCCGGGATGGACTTAGGGGAGGGGTCAAAATTCAACCTTTTCAGAACATGGTCATGTTGCATATCAAATTAAAGAGAATCACGAAGGCAGCAACTATGTAGCAATTATTTTGCCCGCAGACCTCCCCCTCCCCAAGACCCTGGGTATGAGGTCAGTGGATCAAAATTCAACTTTTTCAGAACATGTTAATGTTGCATATCAAATTAATGAGAATCAAGAATGCAGTAACATGGTAGCAAAAATTTTGACCGCAGGCTGGCCCCCTCCAAACCCCCACCCCCACCCCCCTCCCCCAGACCCTGGGTATGAGGTCAGTAGGTCAAAATTCAACTTTTCCAGAACATGTTATTGTTGCATATCAAATTAATGAGATTCAAGAATGCAGTAACATGGTAGCAAATATTTTGCCTGCAGACCTCCCTCTCCCCCAGAGCCTGGGTATAAGGTCAGTAGGTCAAAATTCAACTTTTTCAGAACATGTTAATGTTGCATATCAAATTAATGAGAATCAAGAATGCAGTCACATGGTAGCGAATATTTTGACTACAGACCCCCCCTGACACTAGGATGGGGTCAAAACATATCAATTTAAAGGGAATCTCGAAATGCAGCAGCATGGTAGCAAATATTTTGCTCGCAGACCCCTACCCACCTCCACCCCCTGACCCTAGGGTTGGGTCAATAGATCTAAATTCAACTTTTTCAGAACATGGCCTGGTTGCATGTCAAATTAAAGAGAATCACAAATTAAAGAGAATCACGAATGCAGCAACATGGTAGCATATATTTTGCCCGCAGACCCCCCCCCCTCCCCCCTAGGGCTGGGGTCAGTAGCTACCTTTTCCTTCACATTTGGGAAAATGTTTTATTAAATATTTCCGCATGCTCAACTAAGTTGAACCTGGAATTTCAATTGCTTCTTATATAAAGTAAATTACTAAAAAATAAGCATTCAATCACTTCAATCACTTTCTTGTATAATTAATTGTATTAAAATTTATCCTGCTAATGCCAAAAATTGTTGACATTTAAAAGCAGAATAAATTGTATTTACAAGTACGGCTTGGCTGCTAATGAAATATTAAAATGCCATTAATTGCTGAAATTTTAATATTAATGACCACAATAAATTCCATGTTCAGTTAAGTTGAGCATGAAAAAAGTCTTATATTTAACAGGTCAATTATTATGAACGTCCAACAATGATTAAGCTTAGAAACAAAAATACGTTTGCTCCATGGGATAAAACATGACATCGTCACATGCAAAAGCAACATGCAGACCATCCTTTACATCTACACAGTCCGATCAGCCTTTGTTATTCACTTGCAGGAAAGGATGATAGCCAATTTTATAACCTGCAACTTTTTTAGACAAGTTACTTTTAAGTCTGAATAATATTCTGGATGTACAGAGTATATATTTTTCACCTCTATGTATGCCCAAGTAATTATATGCTCATTCGATCCTTCCGCTTTCTGCTCTGCTCAGGGTAAAATTTTTTTATTAAAGTTGTTTTAGAATTTATATATAAAGACCATTAGGTGGGGTTTTTTTTGCCTCCAACTTTGGAAAAGACTTTTGTTTGATATAGATAGATAGATAATTTTATTCGCAAAAGGCCTACTGGCCTATGAGCTACATACAATACACAAACAGAGAATATTTGAGTACGTTGACATGAAAGCAAACACGTACAAATTCAAGAACATTTGGCGAGCATGTACATATATATGTAGGACAATATAACCTGTTTGAAGACACTGTGCATCCCACCAATGAGCATCACTCAAACCTCATGCATGTACCGTTGTTCGGCCACTTTTTGAGAACGGTATCTTCAAATCAACACATACACTGAATGTCGACACTATTGAACATCAAAGCTGCATATCAGACATATGATTATAAAGGGATTTGATTTGATTTTCTCCATCTTTAAAATTATATATGGAGGTAATACATGTGCATTAGATCATATCAGTCTTAATTTTGATATATGGTAACTCACTTGGTTCTAAAAGAGCTATGTGCATTAAGTGGCAAATTTGGCCCCCTCTGGAGCCAAAAACTGAAAGTTGCTTTTCATCAATTTCATCAATTCGGTTTATTAGAAGACTAGCCCAAGTGTAAAATTCTGGCATTTATTTTACTTTTACCCATTGCAATTAATGGACTATGGTAACAAAAATGGCTGACAAGAGAAAGAGAAATTGCCATTTTGGACCAAATTTAAGGCCTTTGGAGACCGAATTTTTAAAGATGCATAGTCTGCAACTATGAACATTTTTCGAAAAAAAAAATTTTCTTTTTAAATCATTTGTAAAAGTATAATTAAGGTATGTTTTCACAATAAATCTGTTCACTATAGCTGAAAACTGCATGGAAAGTGAATTATCTTATAAAAACAGGTGTTTTTTCCCTTGTTGGTAATTATTTGCGTCCCTCCAATAATTATTGACAGTTAAATTTTAACATAAATGCTGTTGTTTTGATACTGATAATTTGTTAAGATTTACAAAATTGGTAAAATGTATACCTGAACTTTAGTCGTTTTACTGTGATCTTGAAAAATAGAAACATGGTTTGTATTATTAAAAGATCAAAAGTTACAGACCATGCAGCTTTAAGAATTAGATATCAGTACAGGTAAATACCAAAAAAATCTTTTAACATGTTGTGTGCTGTGATAATTCTCATCATCTGTTAAAATATCTTTTTGGTGTTTGCTTGTACTCTATGTGAATTTCTCTGTCAAATGTCTCAAATTTGCTCCAAAATGGTTATTTTCCTATTTTCAGCCTATTTTGCATCCATTTTTGTTACCATAGCAACAGTTAAAGTCGGACGCAATACCAAACTTTTACACTTGGGCTACTGTTCTAAGAAACTAATAGGAAAATACTATAAAGAGCAACTGAACTATTAATTTTTGGCCTCATAGTGGGGCCAAAACAGCCTCTTCATGCACATAGCTCTTTTGAACGCTTTTCACTTTCTTTTTTTCAAACAAAATTTTGGTTATCTTGTCTGGAATTTACAAAATGCTTGTCAGAATGGCAAGCACAGAAGACACTGATCAGACTGCTTTTAAAAAAACAATCTGATCTGTGCCTGCATTGTTTGTCCTGGTCTTTATAGCCGGCAACTAGTGTTAAAAATTTTAGAACATTTACCAATTTTGCTTTCAGACTTTTCTATCGATATATGGAATTATTCAAGAGGAATTGAACCATAACAAAGCAGGAGCTGATGCTGACATTACAGGATTTTATCTTCCTCCTATTAACAAAGACCACTGTACATGTATTCATGTAAGTTGTGCATTTGTATTTTTCTTCAAATACCATATTAGTTTAGATAAACAAAACTTTTTTGGGCATAAAATTGGTATTATTTTCTTATCCATGAGTTAAAACATTTGTTTTGGGTGCTCAAAAGAACAATCTCATTCAGATCATTCTTTTGAGTACCCACAACATATGCTTTGGATAGGAAATACGAAAATTAATTTTGGATTAGATTTTTGATTTGGCACTCTTATCTTAAAGCTGGATATTCCATATTCAACATAATAAACATATTGTTCATAACTTTTTTTTCAAAATTCTATACACTCAGTCCTCCTGATAAAAGTGTGTAATAATCAGATTTTGTTACCTGCGCATCCCGCACATGTTTTGCGCATATTTTTTTCTCTGGGAAGTTTTATTTCAGTGAGTCCCAGGATGCAATAGTATTGCAGACTTGTCATTTAAAATAGTGTTCTGGACTCATAAGTTTGCAGTTGGACTCATTGATATGGGGAACAGCGAGTCAAAGGAACCATAAGCCCAAAATTGTAAATGAATCACTGAATTAACTAAAAATTAATCTTCTTATTTTTCAACCAAAACATATGTTAACTTGTGTACACACATACTCAAAAGAACTTTCTCGATGAGACAGTTCTTTTGAGCACCAAAACAATGTCTAAATTGATAGAAAAGAAATTGTTTTCAAATTTACACTAATTATTTTGTCTAGCTCAACCACTAACATCTCATAAAATTTTCATTCAAATTTCAAATTTGAAGTGGCAGTGTTAAATATTTCCTGCTGCTAATTGCTTAATAATCCCTTTTCACTGATGAAGCAACAACACTGAACTGTTCTTTATCAACAGTTTAACTGCAACATTTGATTATGATCTATAGTTGTAGCGGATTTTACTCTTGACTTTTGACATGTAACACCCACAACTGTATTGAAATTTGCAATACATATCATTTCAAATTCAATCAAATTTCTGCAATGTTCAATCATTACAAACTATTAAAAGTGTTGAATTAAAATAAACAATCTAGGCTTTATAATGAATGTTTTTATAGGAAGCTATATTTGGGAGAAAACCATAATTTTTACGTATATTCCTACTGAGGGTCATATGTTTCTGAGAAGAAATCATCACTATCTGCACTAAATGACTAGGATTTGGCAGCGCCTTGCCCTTTTCTCCCTATCACCAGGGTCCGATATTAGGCCCCATTCTCATTCCAAAATATCCTCATTTTTTCCCAATTTTGAAAAAAAAATTCCTCAAACTGAAGCTGCCAAGCTGCTTTGATTTTTTTATTTCAAATTTTCAGTTTAGCTATCTTCAACATGTAGTCCCCACTCAATGAAAGTATGTCAATATAACATCAATTTCCCTGTCAATAATAACATACGTAACAATCACAAAAACTGAATATTTAATCATAACTGTAAATTTCAGGCATCAACCACTCCCAAAAGAGTGCAATACAAAAGCATAAGATTAGATTTGTAAATACATGGGGCTAATATGTATGCTATTTGTTGTGTAATAGAGCACAAGAATGGACGTAACATGTATTGTAAATTACAATGTCAAATGATCGCATCCGTTCATTTAATGCATAAAATCAGGGATAATTGGCCTTCAAAGGCAGTAATGTTCAACTTCTAATAAAGAAAGCATAATGTAGACTTCTGCTGTTTTATAAAGTAAGCATGCTCAAATACATTCTAGGAACATCTGATAGGAACCTGTGACAGACGTAAATATGCCCAAAACATTTGACTGATAACAAATTCAAACCCATATTTGTGATTTTCATCTTTTGTGTGCATGAACTGATAACATATTGGACACAGTGTATGCACCTATACCTATTAATCTTGTATTCATTCTAATTTCAATTACCAGACATATCCTGAGAACATTTTTTGCGAACATAACTTTTTAAGAGATATGAGACTCGGTCCCAAAAAACTTTTCCACATTTTTGACAATACCATTTGTGGAATATACAGGTTTATTTGTGTCTGTCTTTATTCATTTGCAACTGGATTCTTAACTTAATTTCCTATTTTTTGTGCTCTCTAACCATGATTTTTCTAGAAAAAACAACAGTGTTAATTTGACAGAGTGAGAGTCATGTCCGTAACAACTTTTTCATGGAATCAGTTTTCCAGCTTACAATTACACAAAAGCAACAAGTTTTACCAAATATGACAGTTTATTTATGGTATAGTTGATATAGCATCCCATTTCAGAACTGATGGGTATAGATTTTCACTTTTCTTCAGACCAAAGTTTGTGAACTAAATTTGTCACAAGAACTTCCTATTTTTTCAATGATTTTGATCGTATTTTTATTGAAAAACATATCTTTTTTTACAAGTTTTTCATTGAAATTGTCTTTACTATAGATGTCTTTAATCCTATCTTAGTACATAGAAGTAAGTAATGGTGCAAAGATCAGGAATAGATACAATCAAGTACCACACCTGACCCAGGATACCAATGGGAAAGTGACAAACTCACAGCTAGACACCACAAACGAGAGCAAAGAGGTCAGCCCTTATCCAGCAGGTGACCACAAAGCACATATAAACTAGTGGTGGGACATCGGTTGGAAATCATAATCGATCATCGGTTGGAATCAGTTGCTGCTGTCGATGCGATTTTCTGATTAAAATCGGTTCCTTATGAGTTTGCTTTTGCATGCATGCTTCACTGATAATCCTTGAAAAATCCATATAATTATTTTGTAGCGTAGTGTCTTAATATGTAGTTGGCAACTTTCTTTAGTTTTATCAAAGTATCTTTTACAATCTTGTTTGGAAATGCTGACAATAATTTTATAGTCTCAATGGTATTCTAAAGACTCATTTCACAGGCCTTTCTCAAAAATGTTAACAGCATTCCAGTTATTAATTAACTGTAATTTATTTCTGTTTAGAAACTAAATGTGTCGAGACACATACAAGAAAAGAAACATCAACAAACAGTGCTTGTCCCTGATAGAAAAATTTATGTCTCACATGTATCAAAGCTACATGAGAGAGATTTTAACAGTTGAACTCAGAAACAACCTAGATGTCATTCTATGACTAAAGAATATGAGAAATAAGTTTAAATCTTAGCTGAACTTAACCCATAATATTTTAACCGATCATCGATTATGACAAAACATAATCGATCATCGCATCAGTTGACCTTTAACGATTAGTGAATCGATTATTGCCGATTATCGGTACATCACTAATATAAACAGACGCGCACAAAGACATAGCAAACACAAGACTGAACAAAAACATAAAAGATCAACAAAAGAAGTAACACCTTGGAACGGTCAGTAAAATATTTTAATGGAGGGCTTAAACCGGTTTAACGGCGCCAACCTCACCTTTAATTCAGATATGGATCAAGACACATAGCTATTTGGTTTGCATGAAAGACCCCTAACCTATCAAATTCAATGCATCATCTCCTAAAACATATAAATCAAGATAAAACAAGGAGATAAAGCAAAGATAAGGTCTCAACAGTAAATAAAACTGAATACCAGAGCAAAAGAAATCCAACAGGTAAACCCCGGTGGGCCCGACAAACAGCCAAAGCATCAGGCCCCCACCATCTCACCAATAGATAAGTCTTTAAGTCAGAACCATCATAGAGTCTGAAGTCCGACCCACCAGCGTGCATTTAAAGAGGAAAGCAAAGTTGCCAACCATGATTGCCAACATAGAGCCATTTTCAGCTTGCCTCATAAAGTCGGTTTGCAAAATATTTGATGTCAAAGTTACCAAAACTCACTGTTGCAGTTTAGCTAAGAATGACCTATACCCTTATAAACAGTCATTCTCAGGTGAGCGACCCCTCTTGTTTTATAAATCTATAACAAAACATATCTGCATTTATTTCAGGTGGACAAAATCAAGACCAGGCTGGTGGAAATTTCCTGTTGAAATGGATTGTTTGGAAACAGAAAATATCTTGAAACAGCAGACTTATATATTAATTATTTGTTATCGATCATAACAAAAACAAGACCAGTTATTTGGAATATTTTAGTTAAAAAGCAAGTGATCAAACTACAGATCCCGAGGAAGCCAGGATTTTCAAATGATGATTACTAGGTGTTCAAACACAATAGCTGTTTTCTGAAGACTTGATATCATCAATAACAGTGTAAGAAATAAGCAATTGCCCACTCGCCCCTCACATGATGAATTTGCTGGGGGCCAGCTGAAAGTCTCAGAAGGTTGCCCCCTGGACAAACTGAAATTCCAGAAAATAATTTTGTTTCATGTCTTTCTTAAGGTCCCATGTTCACTTCAAATTGAGCCTGTGCATGGAATTTCCAACAATGTGGTATGTGCGGCCAGCAAAGCCTCAGATCAGCCTGCGCATACGCGCAGTCTGATCAGAGCCTTTGCTAGTGGATTGAGTATCCTATGAGTGTTAAGCTACTGACTGAACACCATTTGGAGTTTCTAAGCCTAAAAGGAGGATACACAGGCTAGTCTGAGTCTACACTTGTCAAAATACCACATTGTTGGAAATCACATGACACGGCTCAATTAATAAACAATAACATGTTGCCTGCTTCCAGCTTAAAACAACTAAACAATCTAAAACTATGAGCCTTTAGAAGTTCAGGTCTAGGCAAACAGTGCAAA
This sequence comes from Loripinus fragilis, assembly GCA_964019695.1. Classification (NCBI taxonomy): domain Eukaryota; kingdom Metazoa; phylum Mollusca; class Bivalvia; order Lucinida; family Lucinidae; genus Loripinus; species Loripinus fragilis. The sequence goes on along the minus strand of CAXHUL010000468.1, from coordinate 13,330 downwards.
CCCATATCAGACTTTTCCAGCACACTGTGCAGACCCTGCTCAAAGCTCCTAGACTAGGAGGAGCAGTCTAATTTGGGCCTTCACTGTTTGCCATTGTGTCTGCATATTTTTTGCCAAATCTGTACATATTAAAACTACATTGTTTGCTTACAGCAATTTTTCAAACATGTCCAAAACCTCAGTTGAGAGAGTGCTGGATGCTAAATCACAAGGTTGCGGGCTTTATCCTCACCTAGGGTGCGGTGGAGTGTCCTTGAGCAAGGCATTTCATCACAGTTTCTTTTATATCAGTACTGGTTAAACCCAGGAAGTCGTCCCAAAATACCTCAAAAATTGTTGACTTGGACGAAAGCCTCAAACAGGCAAATTCTTCATGTATCTGCATTTTTAGGAATTTTATGAACGAATTGTGCAGACAAGTTAAAATTGTGGGGGGGGGAGTTGCATTTGTCTTCAGGGTTGCCCGCCTGACAAGTTGAGTTATCTGGCTTATTTCTAACACTGCAGTATCTCTGTGGTCATACTACTATGGCAATTTGGGGTTTGTCACCTACTCCGGTGTTATAGTAAAATTACCATCAAATAAAGGCTGACAAAAATGAGAACTTCGAGATTGCATCATCTAGTTAACAACCTCTGTGTTGTTTTGCCAAAACTGAGATAAAATCAGATTTTAAATGTGTTTTTTACAACTATATCAAACAAAATTGTCAATTACGGTTTAGTCATAATTATACGGGTTTGTCATTGATTAATTATCCATGATGACAAAACAATAATTAGTTATTTCATGCCGCCTGGACATCAAACGTTAAAGTTTTCATATAATTTTAAAGCTAAAAGATACAATGTGAATTTGGTGAACAAAAATCAATCCGAACCCAAGCATTTGGGGTGCTTATCTGTGATTAAATGAAGAAAGTGAACATGATGAGAAAGATACCTTAACACCGAAATAAGTGACAAAACTCAAAATTGCCATAATGGTATGACCACAGTGAATATGGTTCTTTCGTGATAATGCAACTATATCATTTGAGTGAAATATGCTCATCAGTAACTCTTGCATGTCTGTCCATCACTTCTCCTCTATAAACACCAAATGAATTCTTTGATCCATATGGAGACTTTTTATGGTGGAAAGCTATTTTTTAAAATCTCCTGAACAAATACAATAGCTTTCAAGTAATAAAAGGCCTCATGCCCTCAATACTAACCATTCATATTGCTTTAAAAGTTTTAGTTGTGTTAATACGAGACCTAACTCGCATTAACCTTTGTCCTATTGTGAGAATGTATCTTGGGATGGCGTAGCGCGTCACATACCATTTTTGGGTCACTGTGACCTGGATCTTGACCTGTGACCTTGTTTTTAGAAACATGTTCAGAGCGTATCTCTTGTATTATTTGAGAGATTAATACAAAATTTGGTGTGTAGGTGCATCTTTGGGATGGTCGAGCGTTGAGTACCATTTACGGTTTACTGTGACCTTGACTTCTGACCTAGTTTAGTAATAATAGTGTCGTAAACATATCTCATATTATTTGAGGTAGGAATCTCACATTTGGTGTGTGCATGCATCTTGAAGGACAAAGTGTAACATACCATTCTTTGGTCACTGTGACTCTGACCTTTGACCTAGTTTTTAGAATATTCGTATCTGGAGCATATCTCTTATATTATTTGAGGTAAGAATCCAAAATTTTGTGTGTGCATGCATCTTGGGCTAATAAAGTGTCCCGTTCCATCCTTGGGTCACTGTGACCTTGACCTCTGACCTAGTTTCTAAAATTGGCATTGAGTCTGGTACATGTCTCCTATATTTTTTGAGGTAGGAATTCCAAATTTGGTGTTTGAATGCATCTTTGGATGGCGTAGTGTCACATACCATTTTTGGGTCACTGTGACCTGGATCTTGACCTGTGACCTTGTTTTTAGAATAATCATGTCAAAAGTATATCTCTTGTATTATTTTAGATAGGAATACCAAATTTGGTGTGTAGGTGCATCTTGGGATGGTGGAGTGTTGCATATCATTTACGGTTTACTGTGACTTTGACCTATGACCTAGTTTTAGAATATTCGTATCTGGAGCATATATCTCATAATTTGAGCTAAGAATCCCAAATTTTGTTTGTGTATGCATCTTGGGATGACGAAGTGCCGCGTACCATCCTTGGGTCACCTTGACCTCTGACCTAGTTTCTAAAATCGGCATAGAGTCTGATGCATATCTCCTATAATCTTTGAGGTAGGAATTCCAAAATTGGTGTGTGAATGCATCTTGGGATGTCGGAGTGTCACATACCATTCTGGGGTCACTGTGACTTTAACCATGACCTCTGACCTAGTTTTTAGAAATCATGTCCGGAGCATATGTATTATTTGAGTAAGGAAACTCAAATTTGGTGTGTGGATGCATCTTTTGTTTGTTTGATTTGATTCTTTACGTCCCATCAACAATCTTATAGTTAAACAGGGACGGGTCTTCCTGGGTTGAACCAGTACTAAGCTAGGATAAATATGTCTTGCTCAAGGACCACAATGCAGTGAGGCCGGTGAGGCTCGAACCCGCAGCCCTTCGGTCTCGAGTCAAGCACTATATCACTGAGCCACTGCGCTCCCACTGTGGGTGCATCATGGGACGATGGAGTGTCATGTTTTATTTACAGGTCACTGTGACCTTAAACTTGACCTCTGACCTAGTTTTTAGCATAATCAAGGCAGGATCATATCTCTTTTTTTGAGGTAGGAATCCCAAACATCGTGTGTGAGTGCATCTTGGGATGGAGGAGTGTCCGTGTTTCATTTTGGGGTCACTGTGACCTTGACGTTTGATCTCGTTTCTAGAATAAACATCGAGTCTGGTGCATATTTCGGTATTATTTGAGGTAGGAATCCCAAATCTGGTGTATGGATGCATCTTTGGATGGTGATATGTCTTGTACCAGTTTTGGGTCACTGTGACCTTGACCTCTGACCGAGTTTTTAGAATCATTGTGTCTGAAGCATATTTCCTACATTATTTGAGCTCTGAATCCCAAATTTTGTGTGTGGTTGCATCTTGGGATGGCAGAATGTCATGTACCAGTTTTAGGGTCACTTTGACCTTGACCTTCTTTCTAGAATTTTCGTATCAGGAGTATATTTCCTATATTAATTGAGGTAGGAAACCCAAATTTTGTGTATGGATGCATTTTTGGATTCCGATATGTTGCGGACCATTTTTAAGTCTCTGTGACCTTGACCTATGACCTAGTTTCTAGAATAATAGTGTATGGAGCATATTGTCTATATTATTTGAGGTAGAAATCCTAAATTTGGTGGATGGATTGACCTTGGGATGGCGGAGTGGTGCATACCATTTTGGTTCACTTTGACATTGACTTCTGACCTCCTTTCTAGGGTTTTCATATCTGGAGCATATCTTGTTTATTACAAATATCTTTCCTCAAATGTGTCTATGCTAGACCAATTCCTTTGGGGGCATTTGTCATGTTGCTGTGACATTTCTTGTTATATCATTTTTTCCATACAATCAATTTACTTATCTTTCTGACCAAAGTGATTAGATACTAGGTATATTGCATGTGCCACTTCTCCTACAGCATAGAAACCTAACATATGTTTGGTCATGATCTGAAGTTGTGCATAAGTTTTTTATATACATGTAATCCCCAGATTAATTTTTTGCCACTTTTTTCACAAATTGACTTGAGTCCCATTTTAAGTGTTTATTACTATCAAAATAAGAATATGCTCAGGACATGGTTCCCACAAGCTCTGGAAATCATGGAAAAATTGGAAAATCACTAAAAAAGTTCCATACATTGAAAAATCATGGAATTTGAAATAACCTGAGTAATCATGGAAAAATCATGGATTTTTGTGAAATGATTTGATGAAACCACCAGTAGCCAGAAATCTAGCTGTCTGACACTTGTATGTCTGACAGCTAGTTTTCTGGCTACTGGTGGTGTCAAGTTTTAATTATTTCAAAATGCATGCATGGTATACAAGTATGCTGTTGTTGCTGCATTTCTCATTTATGCTCAGCGCGGTGAAGATGCTGCTTAAGGGGAGGTTGGAGGCAGTGCATTGAATAGCCATCCAGGACAAAATATTTAAAGTATTCTTATTAGCTTACCTGAGCCGAAGGCTCAAGGGTGAGCTAATATTACACCAGTCAGTCCATCGTCCGTCAACATTTTCAAACATCTTCTCCTCTGAAACCACTGGACCAATTAAACACAAATTTCATATGGAGACTCCTTAGGATGTGGGAACGAAAGTTTATTAAATGGTCCTGGTCACATGACCAAGATGTCCGCCAGGCCCATATATAATAAAAACCCTTTAAAAATCTTTTTCTCCAGAACCAGAAGGCCAATGACCTTGGGACGTGGTATGTAGCATTGGGGATCTGGGGGCCTACCAAGTTTGTTCAAATGACCTATTTAACGTCAAGGTCAAATTTGCTTCCTAATGCATTTAAATGGGATTTTTTACAAGTTAATTTTTTGAATACTGTTGAAGCCAAAGACATTATTCTCACTTGATATGTTAAACATAATAAGGCAATGTCTATAAATAAGTTTCAAAGGTCAAGGTTGACCTTTCAGCCAAAGTCGCTCATATTGGAGTCCCATTAATATATTAAAACATAGTTTTCTCAGAAACAACTAGACCAATTGAACTCAAATTTCATGTGAAGACTCCTTATGATAAGTTAACCAAAATTTCAACAAAATATTTTGGTCTGGCTGCTATGCCTTTGTGTGCGTCTGTTTATATGTGCCTTGTGGTCACCTGCTGGGAAAGGGCTGACCTCTTGGCTCTTGTTTGTGGTGTTTAACTGTGAGTTTGTCACTTTCCCATTGGTATCATGGGTCAGGTGTGGTACTTGATTGTATCAATTCCTGATCTTTGCACCCTTACTTACTTTGTCAATCCCATTGACGTTCTGGAAGTTTGTCACCTCCCTTTAATCTGACTGGTTTATCCATCCTAATGAGATCACATTCAATTACTGGTGATACCTGCTTATGAACTTTTTACTCTTTGTCTGCTAATTATCCTTTGCAGGCTACGTTACCATCAGTGTCTAACGTTTTGAATCCAGATCCGGCCTAACAAAAAGAAAATGATTAAAATAATGACAAATTCGTAAATACACTTTCACATGTCACGGATATAATGCTCTTGCCAAATACCAGACTTTTTATGTCCCATTGGGAATATATTTTTGTCTGTATGTTATTAGTCTCTGGCTCTTTCATCTCTTTGGAGGATTTTTTATTTAACCACCAATAGCACCAAAAAGGAATGACCACCAAATATAAGTGTTTCACATTATGCTCTTTCACAGCAAAACTACTGTGGCTAAAGTTGCATTTGATATTGTTTGGAAGATATTAATTAATTTAACTTAGTAACAAGATATTGAGCTTGTGTTTGCTTTTGGTCTAATGCAGATATCTTACCATCCATTTACCAGAAAGCATTAATTCATATCTTGACAGTTGGTACTATACATGGCTGGCATCCACTCAAATGCTCCAGACACTTGGATACATGCCCAAAAAGGTGGAACAAGAAGTCAAAATCTAGGACATTCTTACATTATTTTCTTTTATTGAATCATTTTTATTTGAACAATAGCAACTATTTAGGGCGACAAACACTCTGTGACTACATATCTTGGCTATAAATGCCCCAAGGTGGACCATAGGTCAAACTCTTGTTAAATATGAGAATAGGAAGAGCATTGGCAGGGTGTCTGGGCATTTTCTAGTTGCTAATTACTTAAGCTATCATTTATACAACTGAAATGGAAGCAAATTGTTAAATATAGCTTAACTATACACAGCATCAAAAGTTAAGCACCTATATTTTTGTGAAACAATTTTCTAGCTACCATGAATAAATTTAATTGAGTATAGAAAATCTTTCTCTGCATAAATGAAAATTTAAAAACACAAGTGATAATCCTGATATGTTGACAAAGTCATGAGTTTTTGTGACTTACCAAAACTTGGTTCTATCACCCTGAAATCTTCTAGAAATAACCCACAACATCTTGAAACAAGTTTTTTGAAACAAAGTTATCAACATTTATTTACGTTCACAAAGTTGCAATGAAAATAAGTTAACCCCTATGGGCTCTTTGTTGAACTCACAATCATATACTTTGGCAAAAAAGCATGACTGTTTCACTATCTTATCCCCATATGATGCAATTATCTTTATTTATCATGCTTATTTACATCACATAATCTTGCTCTAAAAATGTAGCTACAAAGCTTTTGGTGCTTACTTTTGACGCTGTGTATATTCATTTAGCAGAACAAATGCTATCGTACACTGTATTTTTAAGTCTTTATTTTTCAAGATTTAGTTAATGTATATGTAGCTGTTCATTGTATAATAATGTACATGTACTTATGCATTGTATAATAATAGCATCTAGGAATATTTTCACCTGCTTTGTACCACGGAGATGAGAGTTTAACAAACTGTGTCAAAGTCAAATTTTAAACAACTTTGAAATTCATGAAATTTGTATTCTACATGGAAGTTTCAAGATTATTAATACAAAAATGTAGCAAATACCCTCTGTAGGTGGAAATTGTTGTCCCAAGTCAGCTATCTTGCCAAAGTCAATGAAGATTTGCATTCCTTATTGATATGTGATGTAAAGTTTGCAATGAACCAGCGCCCACAGCGTGACAGTTGCAGCAATCAACATATTATGTAATAGCTTTCTTGAATATCATATGTGAATTGTCTTTCAGCACACAATTCAAATTCAGTGTGTTCACATTAAATGTCAATTTTATTTGGTGTCTTCAACTGAGGATTAGTAGTAAATTTAGCTTTGTTAGCTTGTGAATATGTTTGGTAGTGTTTTCAGGGTTATATGCAAATAAATATTATAGGATAGTCAATGTCAAATGCTTGTTTTACTTGCCTGAGCCAATTCCTCAAAGTAAGCTATTTTTGACCAGTCTTCTCACATCGTCCCTATACCGTGCCCCTTACAGAAATAAAAACTTAATACAGGGTGCCACGGTCAGGGAAAACAATCTGGAAAATTAAAAAAAAATCCAGGTCAGTGAAAAGTCAGGGAATTTCATTTTTAGTAAGATAAGTTTAGAAAAAATGAAAAAAGCCAGGGAATTTAAAAAAAGTTGTTAGTTAATAGGCTTCTGGAAATTATATTTTCCATAAATTGCAAGCAATATTAGAAAAGGAATGTTTCTGCTTGCAATTTATGTTCAGAAACATCCCTTTTCTAATATTTATGGTTTGAGATTTTTCTTTTAAGATTAAATCAGCAAGCATAAATATTTGTACAAAATTTTTCTAATTGTCAATGGATGAAAATAGTAATATGTGCCTTCCAAAAGGGTCTGGAAAACCATCAAAAGTCAGTGAAAAGTCAGGGAATTTTGAAAAGGATATTGAGTGGCAACCCTGTTAATAGCTCTTTAACTGCAATTTTAGAGTCACAACCACTAGCCAGAAGAAAGCAAACGGTAGCAGCTAGTGGCTATATATAGTGCAGCGCTAGAAGGCTAGTTCTAGCTGTTACTGGCTATTAGAGCGGGTAGCAGGTCTATGAGCAGGAAGCTAGCTGCAACTCGAACATGATTAACGGGCAGAATTATTGCAAGAAACTAGCCACATGAGCTAAAAAACATAATCCAATAATACCCTCTACAAAGTTACACAAATCGTTTTGCATGTGTTTAAACAGGTTTGTAACCAAGGTGGATATTTTTAAAGATACAATGAGTAAACCAACCTCAAACATGATACCAAATATGCGTGTGTTTGTAATCGCCATGTATATGTTGTGATGTTAGCTAAAACTACCACCATTAATTAAAATTAAGCTAAAACAAGGCTAAAAACTCTGCTTAAGATTACCTTGATGAGACGGCTTATTTTATGTTTAATATATACTTAACGCCAGTAAAAACTCAACTTGTACAATATAACTGTACTACCTGAATTTAATGCTCTTTTATCATTCTTATCAAATAAAAACATGCGTTTAGATCCCAATATAAAGGGAATATCATTATGGTGCTAATAAAGCAGCCCGAATAAGCCTGATATATTTTTTGATAAAGGGACTAAACCCGGACTTTTACCAGAAAAAGCAAAATCGTCTTATTAAGCAGGATATCATATCTACTTTATGCCTGGCTCTTTTGGGTCCAAACTTTCTGACAATTTCAATATTGCTCTACGTTCTATGCATACACAACAGGAAAAGTGTGTCTTGAAGTTTTGACCTTTAAATGGCCATTAAAGTTTGAGCATGAAAATCTGAAGTTCACAAAAATGTGACACTTTCTATGGTAAATATCTTGAATAATGATAAGCATAGGCTATGGCCTTAGAATTTACGTATGCCAACTATGAAATGATTCAATTTAAATGATCTTTTTTGTCACTTCTCATATTTTTGTGAAAAATGTCAATTCAAACATTAATTTTAGGTCCCTCCTGCAAAGTGAATTTTGTGTTGTTTTTGGTATTTTGGTTTGTTAGTGTAAAATGCAGTATTTTTATACTCAAATTGAGTACAATTTCAAGATTAAGATGGTTACAATTTTTTGGATGATTATGTCATTTTTCGCTAAAACTTTAGCAGAAGTGTGCCATCGAGCTTAACTTTTTGCTGAAACGTTCTTGTACGAAAAGGAAGCTTGTTCATACATAGACAAGGTGTATTTTGCTGCTGTTCATAAGAAAAACAACATTTCTACCAGTTGCGTTTTAAATGGCTTTAAGTATATATTAATCATTTCAGGCTAATTGTTTTTCGCATTTTTCCAGTTAATCCTCATCACAAACAAACATACTCCAGTTATTCATATAATTAGTTGGCTGTCCATATTAAACCCTGATTACATACGCAACCTTATTTTTCTGAATTGTATAAGCACTACTGGCTGGACAATCATAGCTACTGAAATGCTAGTGAAAGCTTTAAACATTGGTTTTATCTACAGACGAAGTGTTTGTGAATTGAGTGATTGTTGCTTCAGCGCCAGACTTATGCCAAAATTTTGATTTTTTTCTGAAAAAGAGAAAGAAATTTATGCTTGTGTTCTGGAATTTATGCTTTCTTTCGATAAAATGCAATATAACAGTCATTTAATGTGCACAGAGTTTGAGATCTAAGGACAGCATGTTGAAAGTTAATCAAGCTGCTTTTCATACTGTACGCATAGTTCTGTTTATCGGGTGTTCTGCCCAAGTTGTCGAGTGTCTAAATAAAATCAAAATGTTGCAGTCAAGGACCCGACCACTGGGCCAGAACACCTGATATTAAGAACTATGCGTACAGTATGGAAAGCTTGAATAACTTTCAAAGTCTTTCAGTCTCAGAGTTCAAACTTTTTTCACATTGAAGTACTTTAATTTTGCATTTTAACTAAAGTAAGAGTAAATTCTAGAACATAAGCAAAACTTTCATCCTTTTTTCTGGAAAAATCACATTTTTGACATAACTGGCGCTGTAGCGACTACCACTCAACCCACAAAAAGTTTGTTAAACAGATACACAGTTCGATTTAAGTGACAATATTTTCAGAAGTAAAATATTGACCAAAATATAACCCTTTTTTAACAACTAGGTCCACTATTTTGTACACTCGTTGACTGCAACCACCACACAATCATTGACTGCGCTGTTAGAGTACGGTGGTTCTCTAGCGTGAACTAGAAAGGACTCAAAGTAATGCATACCAGAACAAAGACCAACACAGTACGTCTACAAACAATGGTAGGTACATAAAACAATATTTCAAGAGCGACAAAACCACTGCCTTATAAAGTATTGCAGCCTAAGCCACAGTTGGTGGGTCTTAAAGGTATTTTACTGTTGCCAAATTTTCGTCCTAGAGTCAATTGTTCTTAAAACAAAATGTGTTTAGCTCACTTGGATTCTCTCTGCCTAATGCAATGCGCCTATCATAATGTGTGTTGTATAGCGTGACACATCAAGTATTCCTGTCATAAGGTGTGTTGTGAAGGTTCTAACATACGTTATTCCTGTCATAAGGTATGCTACATAGACTGACACACCTTATTCCTGGAATAAGATAGGCTCAGACGTTTCTTACATACATTATTCCTGTCATATTGTATGTTGGATAGAGAAACATATTATTTCAGTCATAGGGTATGTTCAGAAGGCTCTAATATACGTTATTCCTGTCATAAGGTATGTTACAAGGGTAACAAATCTTATGACAGGAATAAGGTATGTTCAGAATGTTCTAACACGTTATGCCTGTCATAAGGCATGTAACATAGAGTGACACATCTTATTCCAGTCATAAGATATGTTCAGAAGGTTCTGACATACGTTATTCCTGTCATAACGTATGTTGCATTGAGTATCATATTTTATTCCAGTCATTAGGTGTTTTCAGTTTTTAACATACGTTATTCCTGCTATAAGGTATGCTACATAGACTGACACACCTTATTCCTGGAATAAGATAGGTTCAAAACGTTCTCATATACGTTATTCCTGTCATAAGGTATGTACAGAAGGTTCTAACACGCTATGCCTATGATAAGGTATGTTACAAAGAGTGACACATCTTATTCCAGTCATAAGATATGGTCAGAAGTTTCTAACATACATTATTCCTGTCATAAGGTATGTTACATAGAGCAACACACCTTATTACTGGAATAAGGTAGGTTCAGAAGGCTCTAACATACGTTATTCCTGTCATAAGGTATGTTGCATAGAGAAACACATCTTATTCCAGTCATAAGGTATGTTTAAAAGTTTCTAACATACGTTATTCCTGTCATAAGGTAAGTTGCATAGACAAACACACCTTATTCCTGGAATAAGGTAAGTTCAGAAGGCTCTAACATACGTTATTCCTGTCATAAGGTATGTTGCATAGAGAAACGCATCTTATTCCTGGAATAAGGTAGGTTCAGTAGGTTCTTACGTACGTTATTCCTGTCATAAGGTATATTATATAGAGCAACACATCTTATTCCAGTCATAAGGTATGTTCAGAAGTTTCTAACATACGTTATTCCTGTCATAAGGTTAGTTGCATAGACAAACACACCTTATTCCTGGAATAAGGTAAGTTCAGAAGGTTCTAACATACGTTATTCCTGTCATAAGGTATGTTGCATAGAGAAACACATCTTATTACTGTCATATGTAGAAAATGCATTTGATACAGCTGACTGGAGTACAACAGTCAGAAACGGAGCTGCTGGATGGCTAATCCTGGACAACCTGGTAAGTTAGGGGTAAATACATAGCTATGGAACTCTTTGAGGAAAAACATGCATATATACTTAAACGCAAAAGAAACGCAACCCTTTCTAAAATGGTAGTTCTGTCTTTTTCATCAAAAAATTCAGCCAGCGATAATGAAATCTCTAAGTACCGTTATTTGCTTTGCATACAGCACCAAAATCAGACCGCTGTGACTTGTGGTTGGCGAGCTTCAACGATAAATGTAAGGCAACCCCTATTTTTAATGTCACAAAGTTCAAAAATTGTGCCTATTTTGCGAAAAAACGTTTTAAACCAATATCGGTTTTTGAAAGCAAAAGGGTAGACAAAATCAAATCAGGTACTTTTATGTTTCTGTCAGCGTTCATTTTGTCAAAATGACGTCTTTAACTTTTTTGTGTAATTGGCCATTTTTATCCAAACGAATAGTAAAAATCGAAAATTTTAATGTCACCGTATAGCCCGCAATACATTGCAAAGAAGACATAAGTATCACGACATGATCGAACGAAATGCGTCTGTAATGATTGTTTTAGAAAAAAGTAGGTTGACGTCAATAAAGAAATGCAGCAACGCAGCGACTGGTAGCGTTGATAATCAATAACTTGCAAATCGTTTTTGTGTTTTCCTTTAGTTCAGACATCTGGCTATCAGATCAATCTGTTTCTTTTTAAATCGAATGAGACGTCACCTTTTTAGAGTCCATTTGTTGAAATTTACTGACGTCATTAAAACGTCAGAATGGAAATCGTGATCAAAACCATTTTACGGCTTATCATTACTCAATGCGCAGAAACACAGGATATAATTAAGAAAATTAGCCTAATGTGATCCATGTGGATGAAAAAGTGGATTGAAAACGGTTGCGTTTCTTTTGCGTTTAAGTATATAATTACATTTTATTATAACATATAACATTAAGCTCTTGAAAGTTGTCACTGACGAACTTCGTTGGCTGTGTAGCTCTTTAGCACATACTTCAGGTATCCAATTTACTAAAGAATTTTAGCTTTTTAATCTGAAAAATAAGTCGTTTTTCGAGTAAAATAATAATTTCCCAAATCATTTAAATGCCTGTTATATATAGCTGGATGCCTTTATTTCTGAATAAAGCAGTTGCATCTGTAAACAACAAATGCGCAGATCAGACAAGGTCGATGTAAAGGCTCAGTGATTAGAACCTTAATTATTCACTCTCTTGAAAGTATTATAGCCATATTTCATGCATCCGTGTACATTTTCAAGATTATTCATAGTCTCTGTGGCTGACTTTCAATTCCCCAAAAGCAGATTTTCTCACGACGTTAACCATTTAGAAGATAATATATCAAGTTTTAGAATTCTTTTTGATAGTGTCTGTTGCTAAACAAAGTCTGAAAAAAATATTGTATATGACCAGGAAATCCCACAATAACTGGCCGTTAAATTGGAAACCTTTTTAATGCTCAACACAGTCGATTGTGGATTATAATGCCAACAATAGTTGGCATTTTAACATTTATTAGCACGATAAATACAATAACTGATAATTTTGAAAAAAAAACGCCTTATTGTTTCAGCATTTAAGGATTTATGAGAAATTCAATCATTTGTAGACCGAAAACCATAAACGTGTGCTTTTAGTTCACATTATCGACGCATTCGTTCGTTCGTACTTCCGTTAGGACAAAGTTTTGGTTAAAGTTTCTCCAGTGGTGTATGTCTCAGTAACCACTCACTATAAAGCATTCATATTTGGACCATAGTTACCCTAGAGAGTTGGCATTTGCATCATGACTCCCGACCCAAGGGTCCTTGCGCTGGGTAGGACTGGAGGTCAAATTCTAGGACATCTTTAAAATGTATGGTTGAAATTTATCAAGTGACGATTATCTCAGTTATCACTTATCAGAAAACATTCAAATTTAGATCATAGATGCCCTGGAGAATTGGCATTCGCATAGTGACTCCAGACTCCAGGGTCTCTGCCCTGCGTAGGGCTGGAAGTCAAAATCTAGGACACCTTTAAAATACGACAAAGTTTCGGTTAA